>JAJIBD010013052.1:0-22617 GCA_021461705.1 Cryptotis parvus | reverse complement strand
GGGTATGGGTGTCCAGGGGCATGTCCACCCACACCAGGGGGCTAGCTAGGCTGCAGACCCCAGGTGCGCCTCATGCATAAGCCAGGAGGATGTGGGGGCTGCAGGGGTCCTTGAATAGGGTCTTGGATGGGGGGGGGGAGTGAGCTGGGCCCTCCCCCTCCCCATTGTGGGCCCCACCCCTGCCTGGCTCCTACTCTGGGCTCCAAACCTGCCCCACACCTGGCCGGGTGGAACGCACACTCCTCCTCGGCCCAGAACCGTGGACAGCGCCGGCCTGCCAGTCCTTTCTCCCAGGGAACCTAGCCTGGGGCACCTGGGCTGGGACGGTGGGTGGGCGTAGGCGCCCCTTCCTTCCCTGGGGTGGCCTTTCCTCCTCTCTGTGGGCCATCCTGACCTGTCAGGTCTCCACGCGGCAAGCCCCTCCCCGTCTGTGCAAGATGACGTCCCTTTAACAGCCTCCCAGGATTAGGGTCTGGCAGAGTGGGAGGGCAGCCGGGAGGCACTGGCCTCTCAGCCCTGGCCCGGGTTCGATCCCCTGGCTCTTCGTGTTGTCTCCTGAGCACTGCCGGGCGCGATCCTGAGCACAGAGCCAGGAGTCAGCCCTGAGCACCGCCAGGCGCGGCCCCAAACCAGAAAGAGAGAGATGGAGGGGGGGCGCCAGTGCTCGGGGAGCCTGGGGCCTCCTGTGTTGTCACAGCAGCCCAGAGCTGGCCGTGAGGGGGGTCCACCTGGCCCGCGGCTGGGGGGAAACTGGTTTCCCCCAAGGTCTTCCTGGGCACAGACCACCTCTACAACTCCTGGGTCCGGCCCAGCCCACCTGACCATCTTGGGGGTCCAGGCTGGGGGTGTTGGGTTTGGTGCCCCGGGAGTGAGGAGGCCTCGTGTCTCCGTCTCTCTTGAGCTCGGGGGCTCCAGCATCATGCCCAGCCGCTTCCTTAGATACAGGCTGGGGAGTTGGTTTGCTTTTTATTTTCTCTTCAGTTATGTGTTTCCTTCAGTGGACACATTTTTAGTTAAATACTGCTCTGCTGGTCTCAAATAAGGAAGATTAGAACGCTCAGGGCCCACACAGAGGCGCAAGCAAGTGGGGCGTGGGGTGCTGGGGGCTCCCCTGGCTCCCGCTCCTCCCTAACTGGGGAGGGTCCCCTTTCAGCTCTGTCCACTCGGCATGTCCTCAGGGGACTCGTGTTCCTCTGGGGCTGGGATCAGTCTCACGAGCAGCGGGGGTGGGGCTGAGGTGGTCCCTGCCCTGTTCCCTGGGGCTCCTTAACTGGGCAGTGACCCTTTTCTGTGCCCAGCTGGAGAAGATGAGCTGAGGGCATCCGGGCACTGAAGGGCGCCGTGGCGCTGCCCCTGGCAGGTTTTTCTTTTTCTTTTTTCTTTTTGCTTTTTTGGGTCACACCCGGCGATGCTCAGGGGTTCCTCCTGGCTCTGCACTCAGGAATTACTCCTGGCGGTGCTCGGGGGACCATATGGGATGCTGGGGATCGAACCGGGCGGCACAGGCCGGCCGGCGTGCAAAGGCAAACGCCCTACCCGCTGGGCTATCGCTCCGGCCCCTGCCCTGGCAGGTTTTAGCATGGGCAGTTGACCCCCAAGTGGAGGTGTTGGGGAGCTCCCACTGAGCCTGCGGCAAGGCCTGTGGGCGCAGTGGCCCGGCCTGCTGGGAGACGGTCCGAGGGGCTCTCTCCTGTCCAGTTACTGGCCTTCTGGCCCCCACTCTCGGTCTTTCCCTTGGACAGTGTTGCCCGCAGAACGTGTCAAGCTGCACAGCCGGGGAGCCCCACACAGCACCAGAGACCCCCCACCCCAGTACAGTGCCTGAGTCTGGCTTACTGCAGTCTGCGGAAACACCACGCTGTCCCCCTCCTCCAGCACCTCTAAAAGTGGCCCCAGAGAACCAAGGCCCAGCACAGGGCTTGCTCCTGGAGGTATCGAGGTCTCGCGTTTCCCACACTTGAGGCTGCTGGCCTGGGCCCCAGAGACCCCACCAGGAGCCGGGGTCTGCTGCCCTCTGTGCGTGTGTGCCTGGGGTCGGAGGTGCTGGGCCATCCTTGCGTCTCTGCGGCTCCCTCCCCGCCCCATCGCCTGTCCTGTGCGTCCTGTGCCCGGTGGCCCGGCCCACCCCACAACCCCATATACTCTCCGCATGAGGTTTTTATTTTGCTTTGAGTGTTGGGCCACCCCTGACGGTGCTCAGGAGCTCAGGCTGTGGCCCTTGGGGTGGGGGGTGCACGGCCGGCGCCTCACTGCTGCCCCTCGCAGGCTCTTCGTCCTGGGCATCGGCTTCTTCTACGCTCTGCTTCCTGATGACGTCTCTGGGGGCCAGTTCTCGGCACGGCGGCCTGGAGACTCCCCCTTCACCATCCGCACAGAAGGTACCGAGGGGAAGCGGTGTGGGTGGGGAGGGGGCTTGCTGGGTCGCCATAAGGGGGGGACTGGGGGGGACCGGGCCTGGTGACTACATCCCTGTGCCCGGCCACCCCGTAGCTGGCCTGGACACTCACAGGGCGGGGTTGGGGGGCTCCTCCATTCCCAAGAACCAGGGGATCAGCGGGGAGCATGGCAGGCGTGGGGGCCCCTGGACCGCCTGCTGCTTGGGTGAAGCTTTTCCATCTGCCTGAGACTCGGGAAGGCACCGGGGCCGGCACAGCCCGCTGCAGGGTGAGAGCTGGAGGCGGGCAAGGCAGGCGCTCACTCCGCTGGGCCTCCCAGCCTGGCTCCTGGGGATGTAGGGATGTAGCCCGCGGGGGCAGCCAGGCCCACTGTGCAGCCCCCCACATCTGTCCTAGGGACTTCTTGGGAAGGGGAGGGGCTTCACCTAAGGCTGGGTTTGGGGGCTCGGCGCCTCGTACAGATGCTGCAGCCACCACCAATGTGATGACGGTCCTGTCTGATGGAGGTGGTCTTACACCCCTGGGCGTCATGGTCCAGTCTGATGGAGGTGGCCTCGTCCCTGGGCGTCATGGTCCAGTCTGATGGAGGTGGCCTCGTCCCCTGGGCATCATGGTCCAGTCTGATGGAGGTGGCCTCGTCCCCTGGGCGTCATGGTCCAGTCTGATGGAGGTGGCCTCGTCCCCTGGGGGACTATCTCCCCTCAGCCCCTGCCCAGTGTGTCTCCTGGAGTCACTCCCTCTGCAGATATTCTATTTTATTTACTTACTTACTGATTTATTTATATATTTTGCTTTTTGATTCACACCAGCGATGCTCAGGGGTTACTTCTGGCTCTTCACTCAGAAATTACACCTGGCAGTGCTCAGGGATCATATGGGATGCTGAGGATCAAACCTGGGCCAGCTGTGTAAAGGCAAACACCCTCCCCACTGTGCTGTTGCTCCAGACCCTTCTTTTATCAAAAAATCATTTAGGGGGCGGTTGAAGTGTTAATATGGTGGGTAGATCACTTGCCTTGCACACGGCTCACCCAGACTTGATCGCTGGCACCCCATGTGCTTACCTGAGCACCACCAGGGGTGATCCCTGAGCACAGAGCCAGGAGTCATCCTGAGCACAGAGCTAGGAGTCACCCCGAGCACAGAGCCAGGAGTCACCCTGAGCACAGAGCAGGGGTCACCCTGTACAGAGCCAGGAGTCACCCGAGCACAGAGCAGGGAGTCACCCTGAGCACAGGAGCCAGGAGTCACCCTGAGCACAGAGCAGGAGTCACCCTGTACAGAGCCAGGAGTCACCCCGAGCACAGAGCAGGAGTCACCCTGAGCACAGAGCTAGGAGTCACCCTGAGCACAGAGCAGGAGTCACCCTGAGCACAGAGCCAGGAGTCACCCCGAGCACAGAGCAGGAGTCACCTGAGCACAGAGCCAGGAGTCACCCTGAGCACAGAGCAGGAGTCACCCTGAGCACAGAGCCAGGAGTCACCCTGAGCACAGAGCAGGAGTCACCCTGTCACAGAGCCAGGAGTCACCCGAGCACAGAGCAGGGAGTCACCCCGAGCACAGAGCAGGAGTCACCCTGAGCACAGAGCAGGAGTCACCCTGAGCACAGAGCAGGAGTCACCCTGAGCACAGAGCAGGAGTCACCCCGAGCACAGAGCAGGAGTCACCCCGAGCACAGAGCAGGAGTCACCCTGTACAGAGCCAGGAGTCACCCTGAGCACAGAGCCAGGAGTCACCCTGAGCACAGAGCCAGGAGTCACCCTGAGCACAGAGCCAGGAGTCACCCTGAGCACAGAGCAGGAGTCACCCCGAGCACAGAGCCAGGAGTCACCCTGAGCACAGAGCCAGGAGTCACCCTGAGCACAGAGCCAGGAGTCACCCTGAGCACAGAGCAGGAGTCACCCTGAGCACAGAGCCACGAGTCACAGAGCAGAGTCACCCGAGCATCGCCAGGTTACTGAAAAAGCTGAGGCCCAGAGAGGTGACATGGCACCTGGGCCCGTGGCCACGTGGGTACTGCTGTTCTGCTGGACTCTCCCCTGCTGGACTCTCCCCTGCTGGGCCTGACTGGCCGTGTTCTGCTTCCAGTGCCGGGCAGCAGCCCCGAGTCCCGCGGGCTCCTCCGAAGGATGGACGAGCTGCTGGAGGTGCTGGGCAAGCGCGTGGACACACTGGCCAGGCTGGAGAACAGCAGCGAGCTGCAGCGCGTGGCCAGCGGGCACGCCCAGCCCTGGACAGGTGAGCGGGTGGAGGGGCATGAGGGAGGGCAGTGCCCACACCTCCCGGGGCGCAGGGCCCCGCTGCCTGGCAGAAACCCCAGAGCCAGCGAGCCGCAGCGGTGATGTCACGGCCTGGAATGACCTTGTCAGGGGCAGTGGAGCAGCTCTTCCCGTGCTGGTGCACGTTCACACAGAGCACTTGCAGAGTCCACGTGTCCACACACGGGACACTGGTCCACACGTTTGCCTCCACACACATACATGCATGACCCGCACACAGCAGTCACCCGCACACGCACACAGGCACACACCACACACTCATCTCCATCCACTCCATGCACACACATGCATGCACCCACACCCAGGCATGCACGCACTTACTTATACATGGGCTCTCTGGTGCTCTCAGGCGCTCACGCGCAGCCACGCGTGCGGACACGCTCACGCAGCCACACATGCAGACACGCTCACGCAGCCACACGTGCAGACAGTCACGCAGCCACACGTGTGGACACGCTCACACTCTCGCCCATGTGCACTCAGACACACGCGACTCACATGTTCACACACGTGCTCACACATGCACGCATCTCTGCTTGTCCCTGGAAGCCGAGAGCTTCGTCTCCACACGGCGCTGCTTGGCCCGATCCGGAGGCTGTGCAGTGGCCGGGGAGTGTCGCCTGGGAAACGGCTGCAGTGGTGGCCCCGGCAGCACCGTCAGTCTCAGGGTCATGGCCCGGGGGAAACGCGGGTGTCGGGCGTGCCGCGTGCTTCCGCCTCCCCCAAGCACCCTGGGACAACCAAATGGATCTCCCACAGGCCCCTGTGGGGGTCCCCCACGCCCGTGCCACCCACGCCCGTGCCACCCCCGCCCGTGCCACCCATGCCCGTGCCACCCACACCCGTGCCACCCACACCGCTGTCTTTCCAGCTTTTGCTGCTACCTGCCACTTTTTTTTTTGCTTTTTTTTGGGTCACACCCGGCAACGCTCAGGGGTTTCTCCTGGCTCTGCACTCAGGAATTATTCCTGGCAGTACTTGGGGGACCATATGGGATGCCGGGGATCGAACCCAGGCCGGCACAGGCTGGCAGCGTGCAAGGCAAACGCCCTACCCGCTGGGCTATCGCTCCCGGCCCCAGAACCCCACTTTGGAAAAGAGCAGGGGCCGCCCCCCTTGTCCTTCTAGAAGTTTCTAGACTCTGCTCCCAGCCCGGCTGCACAATGCTCTGGAACCTGAAAGCCACAATTAGTTTGCACATTTGCAGGAACCGCCTCATCACAGGCTACACCCTAAAGCCAAACAGTTGTGATGCCCCAGGACAGGGCCGGGGTTTGGGGGAAAAGGAGGGTGGCGGAGCCCGGGAGAAGCGCAGTCCAGCCCGCACAGGTGTGATGGGGAGCCGGGAGCCCTGCGGCCAGCACACACGCCCCTTCCTCGTCCTCGCCTGCACTCCGGGCCGGGCCGGTTACCACATCCAGGTCACGGGCCTGCACCTGCTCTGTGTAGGGGTCCCTGGCGTGCGCCCCGGTCCCGGGTCCTGACAGTCTCTGCAGGCCGCGGTTCCCAGGCTGGCCTAGGGGGCAGCACCCCCACCCGGGTCCTGGTCTCCCCATCCCACAGCTCGGCCAGGCGCTGGCCCGGGCCTCGTGGCTGCTCCCCTTTCTCAGACCTGCTCCTGTGACCGCCTTTGGCTTTGCTCGAACCCCCTCCTCCACTCACCTGCTCTGCCCCCTCTGCCCACACTCAGCAGCCCGGGGGGCTCTCCAGCATCCACAGAGGGCCGTGGAGGCGGCCCGAAGGCCCAGAGCCCCGGTCTGATCCATCGCACCACAGGGAGCGGCCCCCAAATATGGGCGAGACTTGGTTTCCGCCGCTGCCTCCTGCAGACAGTTGAGGTCTGTCCCTGTGACCCCACCATGCCTGGGGTGTCTCCTCCTTGCCTGCAGCTCAGGTCCCTCCCGTGGCCCCAGGCCCTTTGCACAGCAGTGCTCCCCCATGTGGCTGGCTTTTCCGCCAATGTTTCCTCGGCCCCACCGTCCAGGTTTGCTCAGATGTCAGCTGCGAGGCCTTCAGCATGGCAGCGCCCTGCTCACCCGTCCCCGCTCTAGCACCCACATCTCTGGCTTCCCCACTCCGCTGCTCTGCCCACCCACTCACCCATCAACCATCAGCCCATTCAGTCATCTGTCCGTCTGTCTGTCTGTCCCAAGAATACGGATGAGTAAGGCATGGGTGGGTGGGTGGGTGGTGGGTGGGAGTATGGATGGGGTGGGTGGGAAGGGGTGGTGCGATGGTTGGCTGAGCCGCAGGGTGGTTGGTGACGCGCGTGGGTGTGGGAGGGGTTTCTTGGTGCGGGCCAAGGGGTCTTGCTTAGAGCAGGGCAGATCCCGCCCACCTGTTTGGACCCGCAGCCTCTGGGTTTGTGGGTGGGCCTGCGAGGGCTGACCCTGGGAGAGGAGCAGTAGAAACTTCGCGAGACAGTCCTAGAGAGGCGTCTCCCGCCCTGGGTGCGTCTGGCCAGGGTCTCCTGGCACGGCCTTCTGGAGGAGGCTGTCTTCAGAGGAGAGCGGGCCTCATAATCAAGTGTCAGTCCCCACCGCTCGCCAGCCAGCTGTGCGCAATCGACACCCCTTCATTGAATGCAGCCCTCATGAATGATGGGAGGCGTGAAACTAAACCCTCCTCCTGAGGGCCAGGAGCCTCCTGAGACCTGGGGGCTGGGGGGCAGGGTGGGGTGCTGAGCCTTGGGGGCAGGTGTGAGGGAAGGGGAGGGGCTGTTAAAGCCCATTTGTCCCGGCAGCCGGGAGTGACGTCCAAGGCAGCACCATCTTCCACTGGCGCTAGCTTGGCACAGGTGGTCGGACTGCATGTGTGTGGATGCACGCACACATGTACATGCGTGTGCACCACGTGACCGTGTGTTTTCCGCTTCTCCGTGGTGGGGAAGGGAGACTGGGATGGGAATTGCTCTTGTATTCTGGGGCAGCGGCGAAGGTGCTGGTCGTGGGTCACAACGGGAGGGCGTGCTGGGGACCCCCGTCAGGGTGTGGGGAGGCCGGTCCCTGTGAGGGTCGCACAGATGGGCCCATTGTGGGGAGCCGGGCAGGCCCGGAGGGTGCCAGCGGGCTGGGGGCTGACAGCGCCTCACACAGTCGCTTCTCCCCGAGGGGACACGGGTCTGCTGTGCAGGGGTGGCCCTGAGTTCTGGGGCCCGGACACCCACGGGTGTTAGTGGTCAGGTCCCCAGCTGCTGGTGGAATTAATTTGGACCCACTGTAACCCCTCTGCGAGGAAAGGGGGAGTTTCAGGGCTGCTGGCCGTGCGTGCCCCGCACGCCTGGAGTCGGGGCACACCGGTCAGCTGGGCACGGGACCCTGCAGCTGGGCATGGCGGCGCTGCTCAGGCGGGCGCGGGGTCGCGTGTGGGCGCAGGCGGGCGTGACTTGAGCGCATGCGTGGACAGTACCTGGGCGGGGCCGCCCCTTGGCCTGCTTCATCTCGGCCCTACTGAGGGTGCATCTGGGAGCGAGGGGCTGCCCCCAGTCTCGCGTCCGTGCTGCAACGCCCCTTGTCGCGCAGGCTGCCCCCAGAGGCCAGTCTCCTGGAGCGGATCCAGGCTATCGCCCTGAACGTCTCGGCCATCGCTGTGAAGGTGGACCAGATCCTGCACCACAGCCTCATCCTGCACGGCAAGGGTGGGCCCCGCCCCGCCCCCGCCCCCGCCCCCGCCCCGCCCCGCCCATCTATCTTAGCCCCGCCCCGTCCCCTTAGCCCCGCCCTGCCCGCATAGCCCAGCCCTATCCACCCTAGCCCCGCCCCTGTCTACCTTAGCCCCGCCCTGTCCGCCCTAGCCCCGCCCCGTCTGCCCCAGCCCCGCCCCTGCCCTGCCCTGCCCTGCCCCTGGGCCCACCTCAGGCTCGCCCCTGTTGTTGGTGCTCCCCTACCCCAGGAGAGTGAGGTGAAGGGATCCCTGAAGCCCGGATGCGTCCTCGTCCTTCTGCCCACTCAGGAAGTCGGGGTGCATTGAAGGGGTGTGAAACCTACACCCCAGCACCAGGCCGGGCCCTGCCAGCGGGAGGTCTCAGGAGGGGGCGGGGGTCCCCGCAGGCCTTGGGGTCCGCGTCCTCACGCTCATCCCGGAGTCAGGCCCAGCAACCACCTTCTCCCCTCAGTGTCCGAGGGCCGGCGGGACCAGTGCGAGGCGCCCAGTGACCCCAAGTTCCCCGACTGCTCGGGAAGGTGGAGGTGAGGCTGAGGCTAGCAGGGGTGCGGGGAGGGAGCGCCCCAGGTGGGCCCCCCACCCGCGAGCAGCGAGCCCACGCGCCCGCCCGGAGGGGTGGGCTGTCTCCGTCCCTGCAGCCCCGCCCGCCGTGGATGCTGGCCCCAGGGCCCCCAGGGTGGACTGCCCAGCCCTGCCCCATCATGCCCCCAGGGCGGTCGCCTGCTGGGAGGGGAGGGGGCCGCTGAGGCTGGCGTTCTCTGCAGTGGATGCGTGCCCGCTGGACCTCTGACCCCTGCTACGCCTTCTTCGGGGTGGACGGCACGGAGTGCTCCTTCCTCCTCTACCTCAGCGAGGTCGAGTGGTTCTGCCCCACGCTGCCCTGGAGGAACCGCACGGCCACCCCCGCGGCCCCCAAGACGCCCCCAGAGTCCAGGTACAGAGCTGAGGGTGGGGCAGCATCGGGGCTGGACGTCATGGGGTCACCGGGGTGAGGGGCTCGCCCTAGTGAAAGGCCAAGGGGGGCTGAGGTCCCAGCTGCCGGCCTGGGGTGCCGCGTCCTGACACCCTCACCCAAGTCCTCAGGGTGGGGGTCCCGAGGGGAGGCAGGGCCCTGGGGGCTCTCAGGGGCTCATCGTGGTCATTTCTGTGGTCTTGCTGACCTTCATACAAGTTTTTATTAAAAATTTCTTTTTAATTTTAAATTTTTATTAATGGGGGCGGGCGATAGCCCAGCGGGTAGGGCGTTTGCCTTGCACGCGGCCGGCCTGTGCCGCCGGGTTCGATCCCCAGCATCCTATATGGTCCCCTGAGCACCGCCAGGAGTAATTCCTGAGCAAAGAGCCAGGAGGAACCCTTGAGGGTCGCCAGGTGTGACCCAAAAAGCAAAATATATATATGTATATATGTATGTAATATATATATATATATGTATGTATATATATATATAATTATTTTTGGCTTTTTGAGTCACACCGGGCAATATTCAGGAGCTACTCCTGGCTCTGCACTCAGGAATTACTCCTGGTGGTACTCGGGACCATATGGGATGCCGAGGATCGATCCCGGGTCGGCCCTGTGAAGGCAAACACCCTACCCAGCCCTACCCGTTGTGCTATCGCTCTGGCCGACTTAAAGCTGTTCGTAGCTGGGGTCTTTTCGGGGCAGGGGCATCACGCCCGGCGATGCTCAGGGGTTACTTCCGCCCTACACTCCTGGTGGTGCCGGGGGACCATATGGGGCGCCAGGGACAGATCCCAGGTCAGCTGCATGCGAGGCAAACGCCCCCTCCCGCTTCGCTCCGGCCCCCCAGAGCTGGGCTGTGGATGCACCATGTCCAGCTGCCATCGCGGCCCTGTCACTCCCCCGTGCTGGGCTGCGTGAGACTTGCCCAGGGGCCCGGTCTCCGGGTCACCTGCCCCCTCCCCTGAAGGCCGGGGACCCCTGGCAGGTTGCAGCTGGACTGGGATGAGCCAGCTTGGGGGGCAGAGTGTGAGGGTGGGGAGGTGGGAAGGGCCCCAGGGGTCCCGTCTCACAGGGAGGGGCTGGGCCTGTCCCCAGCAGCGGGCCCGGGAACGGGCACTGAAGTCTGGCCCCTTCCAGGCAGTTTTCCGGAGCAACCTGTCCCACCTCCTGGAGCTGATGGGCAGCGGGAAGGAGTCTCTGATATTCATGAAGAAACGCACCAAGCGGCTCACAGCCCAGTGGGCACTGGGCGCCCAGCGCCTGGCGCAGAAGCTGGCGGCATCCGGCGGGATCAGAAGCAGGTAGGTGCGGGGGCTGAGAGCGGGTGCAGGGGGGGGGGCGAGAGCGGGTGCAGGGGGCCGAGCGCGGGTGCAGGGTGGGGCGAGGCGGGTGCAGGGGGGCCGAGAGCGGGTGCAGGGGGCCGAGAGCGGGTGCAGGGGGCCGAGGCGGGTGCGGGGGGGGGCGAGAGCGGGTGTAGGGGGCCGAGGCGGGTGCAGGGGGGTCTGAGAGCGGGTGCAGGGGGTCTGAGAGCGGGTGCGGGGGCCGAGGCGGGTGCAGGGTGGGGGCCAAGAGCGGGTGCAGGGGGCCGAGAGCGGGTGCAGGGGGGCTGAGAGCGGGTGCAGGGGTGCCGAGAGCGGGTGCAGGGTGGGGGCCGAGAGCGGGGGAGGCCGAGTGGGTGCAGGGGGCTGAGAGCGGGTGCAGTGGGGCTGAGAGCGGGTGCGGGGGGCCGAGAGCGGGTGCGGGGGGCTGAGAGCGGGTGCAGGGGGTGCCGAGAGCGGGTGCAGGGTGGGGGCCGAGAGCGGGGGAGGCCGAGAGGGTGCAGGGGGCTGAGAGCGGGTGCAGTGGGGCTGAGAGCGGGTGCAGTGGGGCTGAGAGCGGGTGCGGGGGCCCGAGCGGGTGCGGGGGGCCGAGAGCGGGTGCGGGGGGGGCTGAGGCGGGTGCAGGGTGCCGAGGCGGGTGCAGGGTGGGGGCCGAGGCGGGGAGGCCGAGAGTGGGTGCAGGGGGCTGAGAGCGGGTGCAGTGGGGCCGAGGCGGGTGCAGGGGGGCGAGAGCGGGTGCGGGGGCCGAGAGCGGGTGCGGGGGCCGAGAGCGGGTGCGGGGGCCGAGGCGGGTGCGGGGGGCCCTGTGGGCCGCAGCCCCTCATGCTGCCCCCAGATTCTCGTGCACATCGGCTTCCTGACCGAGGAGTCGGGGGACGTGTTCAGCCCCCGTGTGCTGAAGGGCGGGCCTCTGGGCGAGATGGTGCAGTGGGCGGACATCCTGGCCGCCCTCTACGTGCTGGGCCACAGCCTGCGCATCACCGTGTCCCTGAAGGAGCTGCAGAGGTGAGTGTCTGTCAGGGCGCCGCTTCGCCCGACTCCCGGTGGCCGGGTGTTTGCAGGGCGCTGCCCAAGCGCTCCGCCCCGGGCCTCAGACAGGCCCAATGTCACCTGGTAGAACTGAGTCCTCCTGACATCCTGCAGGGCTCGGGCAGCCTGGGCTTCCCGGGCAGGACACCCCCCCCCCCCACGGCTTGCCTTTTAGGGTCCCCAGTGACAGGAAGTGGGGGCTTCTCCGGAAGAGAGGACGGGCCGGTGCCACTGGGATGAGTTGCTTGGGTGGGTTTTTTGCGGAGCTGGGGATCGCTGTGCCCACACGCCAGGCTCTGCGGGAGGTCAGCGGGAGGTCAGCGGGAGGTCAGCGGCACAGGACCGAGGCTCTGGGGTGCACCCAGGCATACGGGGTCCAGCCTCGGGAGCACCAGTCAGGTTTGGGGGGCGCGGCCTCTCTCCTCATCACTTGGGGCTTCTGAAACTTCCCACTCCACCACGTCCCGCAATGGCAGCCACGGGCGAGTGTGGCCAGCCCTCCGTCGGGTTATCCCGTGGGATCGAATCCACGTTGGGTGTCTGTACTCGGAGGCATCTCGGCTGCCAGATTTTCCCACACGGTTCCTCAGCCCCATCCCCAAGGTTCAAGAGCCCTTGGCCAGGCGCAGCTTCAGGGTGGCGCCGCGCCGGGCTTTTACCCGTTGCCCTGACCTGAAGCCAGCTGCCGCTTCACCTGTTCTCTCAGCGGCCACGCTGTGCCCTTTGCCCACTTCCGTGCTGGGGCTGATCTTGTCCTTGTCGAGGACTTGGGTGATTTAGGTGGAAACACACCCGGGAGCCCGAAGCATCAGGAGCTTCCTTCCGAGGGCTGCTCTGGTGTAGTTTCCAAGGCACAGAGACCTTATTTATTTATTTATTTATTTATTTATTTATTTATTCATTTATTCATTTATTTATTTATTTATTCATCTATCTATGTATTTATTTATGTATCTATTTATTTATTTCTTATTGCTTTTCTGGCCACACCCAGCAATGCTCAGGGTTTACTCCTGGCTCTGCACTCAGGAATCATGCCGGGCAGTGCTTGGGAAACCATGTGGGATTAAACCCAGGTCAGCTGTGTACAAGGCAGACAGGCTCCCAGCATGGCGCAGCGCCGGGGTCTTCGTTCCAATAGAACCAGAGTGACGGCCTCTTTCCTGAGTGCTGGGGCTGCCGGTGCCACTGGCCCGTGGCCAAGCTGTTCTCCAGGGCACCCCGCAGGCCAGCTTTGCTTCGGGGGCCGTGTCCCACCTCCTCCCTGGTTCTGGTCAGTGTTTCCTGCCGGTGCCCGGTGGACGGTCCAGAGAGCGCAGGGACAGTTTCCGGTGGCAGAGAGTTGGTCAGGGCAGCTCAGCTCCTGCGGCTCCTGTGACCCAGACACACAGGCTGGAGTAGGCGTGAGGGAGACGGGCAGAGAAGGGAGGAGACGGCACCGCGGGCCGGGCACTGGCAGCACGGCAGCCTGCCCGCTTCAATCCCTGGCACCTCATTGCGCCCCCACACACACACACCAAGCACGGCTGGGGCTGATCGCTGCGCTCAGGGCCCAGTAAGGCCCGAGCATCGCCTGGGTGTGTGTGTGTGTGTGTGTGTGTGTGTGTGTGTGTGTGTGTGTGTGTGTGCGTGCGTGTGTGTGTGTGTGTGTGTGTGTGTGTGTGTGTGTGCTGGGGAGCTGTGGAGGGCTGGGGGGAATCTCCTGCTGGGGGCGGCCGGGAAAGCCCTGTCAGAAGCCTGAAGGCAGACGGCGTCCCTGGGGCCGGGAGCTGTCCGCCCTGTGGTGCTGACCCACCGGTGCTGGGCCACCCTGTGCAGGACGTGGGCTCTGACCCCTGTGGCGGCTTAGTGGGTCAGATCAGCAGCTGACACCCCGAGGGCAGGTTTCTGCACCGCCGGGGCACGGGCGGCCGCACTCAGAGCAGCTGCCGCCATCCAGGCCCCCAAGGCCCCAGGTGCAGGGGCTGGACAGCTG
Organism: Cryptotis parvus; assembly: GCA_021461705.1. Taxonomy (NCBI): domain Eukaryota; kingdom Metazoa; phylum Chordata; class Mammalia; order Eulipotyphla; family Soricidae; genus Cryptotis; species Cryptotis parvus. The sequence goes on along the minus strand of JAJIBD010013052.1, from coordinate 8,993 downwards.
GGTGGGCTCCCGCCATCAGGGGCTGGACAGCTGGGTGGGCTCCCGCCATCAGGGGCTGCACAGCTGGGTGGGCTCCCGCCATCAGGGGCTGGACAGCTGGGTGGGCTCCCGCCATCAGGGGCTGGACAGCTGGGTGGGCTCCCGCCATCAGGGGCTGCACGGCTGGGTGGGCTCCCGCCATCAGGGGCTGCACAGCTGGGTGGGCTCCCGCCATCAGGGGCTGGTCAGCTGGGTGGGCTCCCGCCATCAGGGGGCTGCACAGCTGGGTGGGCTCCCGCCATCCTGCAGTTCCCTGCTGGGAACCTCCGCAGCCACCCCCCCACCTCACCTCAGGGCGAGACTCGCCTGCCCGAGGTCACGACTCACATCCTGCCCGCGCTGCCCCGGGCATCGGCAGGGTCCAGCCACAGGAGACTCGTCCCGGGCGGCACATGCCAAGACCCCTTCAGAGGCAGCGGCTGCGTTTTGTTTCTCAGCCGAGGCCGAAGTCTCCATGGGAGCTTTGGAAGCGTCTCCCAGGCCTTTTCCTGCAGAGGAGGTGGTCCTCCCCACCTCCTCCATCTCTTCCCCCTCCTCCCCCTTCCTCCCCTATCCTCCTTCCCTTCTTCCCTTCCCCTCCTCCCCTTTCTCCCCTCCGTCTTCTCCCTTCTCCTTCCTCCCCCTTCCTCCCCCTCCTACCTCTTTTTCCACTTCCCCCCCCCCTCCCCCTCCTTTTCTGACCACTCCCCAGGCTGGACAATGAACCCTGGGCCGTCCTGGGTGCTCCACGGCTCTGGGGGGACCCTGGAGCAGGCACAGCGGCTCCCTGCCCGCTGCTCGGCTTGACCCTGGCCATTGTTTCTGGGGTGGGCCCCGGCTCGGGCAGCACCGGTGTGTGAGGTGGGGCTGGAGGTGAAGTTAGGGGCGAGGCTGCCCCGTCCACCGTGGGGGCTGTCCAGCGCGCAGCTGTGCCTGCCTGCTCGGCGAGTCAGCTGCACTCATCAATTTTATTTGCATAATTTCAAGCATCATTAATAGTACATGGCATGAGGAGAAATTACGGAGCTCTTCCTCCATCCATGAGTGAAATTGGGTTTAGTAGAAAATTAGTTGACTTAACTGGCAAATGATGGCAGCTGGCGAGGGATGTTTAAATAAGGCCGAGGAGGGGCGTGTGGCAGCGGCGCCCACAGCCTGCTGGAGATCAGCCATGGGGCCCTTGGCTCTGTGCGTGGCCTGTTCAAGGGAATGAGATGCCAGGGAGGCTGCAAGAGGGAGGCCACTGCAGACACACATACACGCAGACAGACACACTCCCCGCACACACACGCACACCCGCACGCACACCACACACCCACACACACCCACACACACCGCACACCCGCACACCCGCACACACACACCCCTGCACGCACACACACACGCACGTGTGCGCACACACACATACCCACACACCCACACACACCCCTGCACGCACACACGCACGCTGCGTGTGCGTACACACACACGTGCACACACACCCCCTGCACGCACACTGCGCGTATGCGCGCGCACACACACACACTCGTTTCTCCCACTCCTGCAGCTTAACCTAACCGACCCCGCAGAGCCCTGGAGCTGGCAGCCTGCGGTATGGGTGTGGCGGGACTCTCTAAGCCACACTCTGGCCAGCTCAGAGCAGGGAACGCTCGAAGAGGGTTTTTTCCCCCTATTTGGGTCACACGTGGCCACACGATGCTCAGGGATTACTCCTGGCTCTGCACTCAGGAGTTAGCCCTGCCGGGGCTGGGGACCGTCTGGGCTGCCGGGGCTGGGGACCGTCTGAGCTGCCGGGCGCGGGGCCTGGGCTGTGTGAAGGCAAACGTCCTCCCCTGCTGTACTCGCCTCCCGCCCTCCGTCTTCATGTTTAACCGATCCTAAAACCTAAAAATGCTTTTCAAAGAGCAACATTTTATTTGTTTTTGGCTTTCAGCCATACCTGGTGGTGCTCACGGGTCACTCCTGGCTCTGTGCTCAGAAAAGACTTTATTTCTGGGAGGCTCGGGGACCATCTTGCATGCCAGAGATCGAACCCGGTAGGCCGTGTGCAAGGCGAACGCCCAGTGGCTCCGTGAAGATCTTGACCTTGGAAACAGGCGGCATGCAGCCGTGCGGTGGCTGCAGGGTCAGCCCCTGCTGTCCTTGGGTGCGCAGGAACGGGGCAGTGCCGGAAGGGGCGGAAGCAGAGACAGGATGGGCGAGGGGCGGGGGCTCTTGTGCTTCTGAGGAGTCAGGAGACCTCGGTCTGGGGCACCCTGAGCCTGGGAGCGCCGGCGGCACGCAGCCCTGACCTGGGGGGGTGAGAAAATGCTCAGAGCCGGGCCAAGGGTGGGCTGGAGCCCAGGGGCCGCAGGAGAGCCGGGCCCTGCTCGCCCCGCCCAGCTTGGAGGGAGGAGGCACCCTGGAATGTGGCTGCTCCGAATCTGCTCCAGGCGCGCAGCCCGGACACAGGCGCCTCCGTCCCTGCTCAGGCAGCCACAGCGTTTGTTAGGGACGGGCCTGGGCGAGGCGGAGGCGGCAGAGGGTGTGGGGTCGTCCCCGCGCCCACCCACTGGAGGAGCCTGCTGGAGCCCAGCGCTGGAGCTGTCAGCGCCCAACAGGCCCCAGATGGGGTGAGGCCGGGAGGTTTGGCGCTTGCCGGGGAGGCCGAGGTTCCTCCTCTCTGCTTCCCCCGGCTCCTCCTGAGCGCCCAGCTGGGGGCGCCTTGGCACTACCCTGTCCTCCAGGGAAAGCAGAGGGTGGGCCTGGGGGTGCGCGGGGCTCCGGGACTCGGGAGCTGGGTCCCTCCCTCCATTTATTTATTTAATTATTTATTTAGCCATCTACTTATTTATGTATTCATTTATTCATCTATTGATTCATTCATGTATTCCTTTATTCTCTTTGGGTCACACCCAGCGAAGCTCAGGGGTTTCTCCCCGGCTGCTCGCGGCTCGGGAGGCAGAGGCCCAGCAGCAGGGGGACGGTAGGCCCAGCCTGCCCGCTGCCCCCCAACCCTCCTGCAGATTCCTGTAATCGGGTCTTTCCCACGCAGAGGAATGACAGGAGAGAAGTTTGCTTCATAATCCAAGCTGAGCCTGGAGAGACGATTTCTGTCGATTGGGAGAGAGAACAGAATTTTTTTTTTTTTTTTTTGCTTTTTGGGTCACACCCGGCTATGCTCAGGGGTTACTCCTGGCTCTGCACTCAGGAATGACTCCTGGCGTGCTCGGGGACCATATGGGGATGCCGGGGATCGAACCCGGGCAGGCACAGGCTGGCCGCATACAAGGCAAACACCCTACCCGCTGGGCTATTTTTGGGTCACATCCGGCGATACTCAGGGGCTACTCCTGGCTTGCACTCAGGAATTACTCCTGGCAATGCCCAGGGGACCATATGGGATGCCGGGGATCGAACCCGGGTCGGTGGCATGCAAGGCAAATGCCCTCCCTGCTGTGCTATCGCTCGGGTAGATAGCAGAAATTTTTTCCTTTTAAAAAAAAAAAACCCTAACATTTAATTTATTGTTTTGCTTTTCGGGCCACACTCGACAATGCTCAGGGGTTCCTCCTGGCTCTGCACTCAGGAATTACTCCTGGCGGTGCTCGGGGGACCCTATGGGATGCCGAGGATGAACCTGGGCCTGCCGTGTGCGAGGCAGTCGCCCTCCCCGCGGCTCTTCCTGCCCTTGGTGAAGCGGCGGTTTGAGAGGGGCCGCTTGCCCTCAGCCCTAAGTGGCCCTTTCAGCCGCTCCGGTGCCTGGGCGCTTCCGGCGTCTGGAATGGGGTCTGGTCCTCGTGGGGTGACCCGAGGAAGTCCCGTGACTTGGCTGCCCGGGCACATTGGCAGAGCTTGGCACTGGCGCCCTGGGGCTGCTTTCAGGCAGGTCCCTGTCCCCAGAGCAGCCCCCACAGGGAGGGTCCCGTCACCTGTTCCCGTGGCACCTCCGCATCCCTCGTGCTTCTGGTTGTTTTGCTTTTTGTTTATGGGTCTGGGCTGACTCCTGGCTCAGTGCTCGGTGATCGCTCCTGGCAGGGGTTGGGAGGTCATAGGCGGGGGCCAGGTACGCCCTCCCTGCTGTACCGGCGCTCCAGCCCCTCTCCGGGTGGTCCTGTGTGGAGTGGGATTCCGGGGCTCTGGTGGCCCTGTTGGGGTGGGCGTGGACCCAGGAACTTCTGGAACTTTCCCTCTGTCTTCAGAGGAGCTGCCCTTGGGCAACACAGGGTCCTCGGCCTGCCAAGTGCAGGGACAGTGCAGGGACCCCTGACAGTGCGGGGGCTGCTCTGCTGCCCCCTGGGGCCTCCATATGCGCGTCCCCCACGCGGGGGCCTGAGCAGGGCTCTGGATCCCTTTGTTCACAGATAAGACACGCAGCGTATGGGGTCCCGTGGAGTGCGGCGGGGAAGAGGCAGCGTCTCCTCACCCTTGTCCAGGCACACGACCCCATGGCGGGCTTTTCCACTCAGCGGGGGCTTTTCCAATTTCCTGGGAATTGTGGGGCCCAAGCTGCTCCTGTGCCCAGGGCCCTAAAGCTCAGCCCTCCTGCCATGGTGGCTCGGCTGAAGGAGCCCCCAGCTCCCCAGGGGCTCCCCAGGGGACACCATGAATCTAAGAGGAGGATAGAGGCTGAGGGGCCCCGAGATGGGGAGGGAGGCCTTAGGGGGCTGGGGTCAGACGGCTCCATTTCCCCCACACCCACCCAAGGACAGTGCCTCGAGGTCTGCGAAGGGGCTGGGCCTGGAGGGGAGGGGTTTGCATTGGGGGTTGGGGAGCTCCTGAGGGCCTGGCCGCTGAGAACCTGTGGACATGGCCTGGGAGCCAGCAGGGCCTCCAGCAGCAGCGGAGCCCTGGAGCAGAGCTGAGGACCCCGGGTCCGGTGTGGACAAGTGAGCAAGCTGGCCTGGAGGCGTGTTGGTGGCTCTGCCTCCCCGGGCTCGGGGCCCGTCCCACCCCACCTCTGTGCTGGGCTGCTGGGGCTCCGGCCACAGGTGTTGGGGTGCGGGTGTTCAGGGCTGACCCTGAAGGGCTCCTGTCTCAGTACCTTAGGGGTGCCGCCAGGCCGGGCAGCTGCCCGCTCACCGCACCGCTGCCTTTCGACCTCATCTACACGGACTACCACGGCCTGCAGCAGATGCGCCAGCACATGGGACTGTCCTTCAAGGAGTACCGGTGAGGCGGGCCAGCGGCCGCCCTGCGCCTCCCTGCCCTGCTGGGGGTGGGCCGCGGGGTTTGGCCTGGCCCACTTGCTTCTCATCATACAGCGCCCCACCCCCAGGTCACCTGGGCCCACTGATGACCTGGGCAGCACCCCTGGGTGTCGGGCCGCCTTAGTGGCGACTCTGCCCTCCCCACCGCGGCTTGGCACCGAGCCCGGCTGTTCATCACATCGGTGTGGCCCCGTGACTGTCCCACATGATTTCATTAGAGGAAGGTGTCAGCTGTGTTATTGCTTTTATTATTGATGCTCGCCCCAGCCCTCGCCGGGAGTCTGTCCACAGCGGCAGGAGGGAACTCGAGGTCACTGGCAGAGACCGTGGGGCGGGTCTCATGAGGTCACTGGCAGAGACCCTGGGGCGGGGTCTCATGAGGTCACTGGCAGAGACGCTGGGGTGGGGTCTCATGAGGTCACTGGCAGAGACGCTGGGGCGGGGTCTCATGAGGTCACTGGCAGAGACCCTGGGGCGGGGGTCTCATGAGGTCACTGGCAGAGACCCTGGGGCGGGGTCTCATGAGGTCACTGGCAGAGACCCTGGGGCGGGTCTCATGAGGTCACTGGCAGAGACCGTGGGGCGGGTCTCATGAGGTCACTGGCAGAGACGCTGGGGCGGGGTCTCATGGGGGCGTCCTTTGCCCACTCCCAGGGGGCTCTTGGAAAGGGTCCAGGTTGGACCTCCTGGGCTCAGCAGGCCAGTTAGGGGGGCTTTGGGCCGCTGGCCCTCCCTGCCCTTCTGCTGCCCAGCCTGAGGTGACTGGCTCCTTTCGCCCGGGCCCCCAGGGCAGTGATACCGGACCTGCCCTCCCAGTCTCTCTTGGGTGACTCTGAGGATTTGGGGCATCTGTGCTGGCCAGGTGGGCGACAGGGGAGCAGGCCCAGAGACGGCAGGGCTCGCTGGAGGGCACACAGCATGTTCATCTGCTCCATGGCTCCACCCAGCCCAGCCACCGGTGGTCCCGCACCTGGACAGGGCTGCCTGTGAGGGTCATGCAGGCGGGCTGACCTCTGGATCGGGCGCATGCTCAGGCTGAGCACTCGGGCGGGCACACATGCAGGCTGACCGCTCAAACAGGCACATGGGCACGCTGAGCACTCAGGACAGCCGCTGACCACCCTCCTCATCCCCGTGGGCAGGTGCCGAATCCGGGTGATTGACACCTTCGGGACAGAGCCCGCGGTACAACCACGAGGGAATACGCCACGCTGCACGGCTACCGCACCAGCTGGGGCTACTGGAGCCTCCGGCCCAAGCAGTTCATGACCATGTTCCGTGAGTGGCCGACCCGCGCCCCTCTTTCCTTCCTGACTTGGCCACAGCCTCCGCGGTCGCGAGCAGTGAGGCAGATGCAGGGATCTGGGGCTTGGCGGGGTGGCGGGGACCCCACCTCCAACAGGGCACTGAACCTCCATCAGTCCCGAGGGTCAGGAGAGGCGGAAGTGGCTGGGGACTGTGCCCGTGTTCGCAGTGGGCCAGGGGTTTCCTGAGCAGAGGACAGGTGTAGGCAGCTGAGGTGAGGACATGGAATGAAGTAGAAGGTTCCAGAAAGTCCGGAAACTGGGGAGTCGCCCCCTGGCACCCTTAATGGTGGCGCTCATGCTAAAGGCATGCTTGGAGCGAGCTTTCTGGGGAGACCGCACGTGTTCACAAGCCCCCACCTGCGCCCCATCCACTGTGGGGATAGCCCAGGCCCGGCCGTCCCTCCGGGGACAGTAGAGATGTGAATTGTGGGGTGCTTCCCTGCCCTGTCCCCGGGTTCGAACTCTCAGGGTGCGGCCGCCACAGCCCTAGCCAGCAGCCCCTAGTGGCGGCACTCAGGGAGGCCCGTCCGAGTGCCCCAGTTCAGCACCCACCAGGCTCAGGGAGGCTCGGGGGCTTCTGGGGCGGCCTCTGGTTGTGCGGCTGACCCCTGGACGCCTCTGGGGGCACGTCCAGGGCCCCTCTGTCATGCTGTCTGGGCTCTGGGCTCCCTCTGAGTCAGGGTGACCTGCCGGGCTGCCACCACGGTGACCTTCCCTGGACCCGTCGCCAGGACTGCAGATGTGTGGGGGTGATCTGCGGGGGGCTTGGAGCTGTGGGGGTCCCGCCATGACCCGCTCCACAGGGCCCGGGGGCTCAGTTGGGCCATAGAGGCGACAGAGCAGATGCTGTAAGCCCCGTCCCCAGGTGCCGGGGCTGTTTCTGACTCACTCCTGTAGCAGGCGTGTGTGGGTACGGGACAGGTCAGTGGGCGGGACACCAGGGTTAAGTCCTCAGGGGCAGGGAGGGGGCATGGGCAGGGTTTGGTCCTGTGGAGACTGGGGGTCCCCGAGAACTGACCTGGGGCTCAGGAGAGGACCCCGCTCAGGAGAGGGCGCCGGGCCCAGTGCAGGGCAGCGGTACCTCGGTGCCCGGCAGGGTGAGGGACATGGGCTGAGCCGGGGCGAAGGGGCAGTGGCGCATCCATACCCTGTGCCTCAGTTTCCCCAGTGATGTTGGGGGACTGGGGGCCCTTCTGACCCCAGGCTCCTGGGAGAGTCTGAGGGCAGGAGGGCGCCTCCGCTGCCCCTCGCTGACCACCCGTGTGGCCGCAGCTCACACCCCAGACAACTCCTTCATGGGCTTCGTGCTGGAGGAGCTCAGCGGCCCTGAGAGGCGGCTCGTCACGGACGGCAAGAGCAGCACCATGGCCGTGGTGTACGGCAAGGAGGCGAGCATCTGGAAGGTGAGCCTGCGGGGCGGCGTGGGGGCTGCGGGCCGGCTACCTGGGAGGGAGGGCAGGGGGCCAGGGGTTGGGGCGACTCAGGAGTGGGCCAGGCTTGTCCACCTCCCCTGGCAGCAGGAAGACCTGGAGGATGCCAGCAGCTGTCCTAGGGCCATCACAGGCCCGTGTCCATGCGCCTGTCCTGTCCATGGGGTCAGCTGGCAGCGGAGGCAGTGAGCTGCGCCCTGTGCAGGGAGGGAGGGAGGAGGGGCACGTCTCTGCTTTTACAGAGAGCGGTTATGAAACGGCCCGCGGGGAGGGGTTCAGCTCTGAGCCGGAGCGTCTGTGCTGGACTCACTGGGTGCCAGAGAGCCACTTCCCAAAACAGACATCTCAGATCGGACACGGGCAGCCGGGCAGCAGGACAGGAGCTGGGGCAGTGGGGAATGAGGGCGGGATGTGGGGTAGGGGGCAGTCACTGCAGACCCACTTCTCAGAGGGCTGCGCATGTGGGTGAGGGGTCCCCACTTCTGAGAGGGTGCAGTGGGGCCAGGCAGGGCGTGCGGGTGACGGCTTGCGTCACTCCCCAGACCTTGCCGGAGTCGGGTTCTGGGGTTCTGGGACTCAGAGCCCAGGTTTCATTCAAGCTGAAGTTCCTGGTTCTGGCATGAGGCACAGGGGTCGCAGGACGGGGCCCCCTCTCCTGGTCCCGGGGGACCTTCTGGACACACTATGTCTGGGCACTGCCGGCTTTTCTTCCTCCTTTCCACTGAGTGTAATTGACAGCCACGAAGCCCTCCCGGGCCGCGTGAGCCCCCAAGCTCATGAACGCGGCTCTCCCACGGGGGTCTGTCCCCTTGCGGGTGAGGCCCCATCCGTGGAGATTGCCCGGTTACCGGCAGCCCCCACGCCTGTGGTACTGGGGACGCGGCCCAGCCCTCCTCTCTCCTGCCCCCATGCCGAGACCCTCCATGCTCCGTATCAGCCCGGGAACCGCTGTCCTCATCTTTTCCAGCCTGGCCGGCCTCTGAGTGAACAGGGCGCAGTGGGAGTGGGGCGCGGGCCTGTGGTGACTGGCTTCTGTGCTGTGAGGCTGC
>JAJIBD010013051.1:0-27533 GCA_021461705.1 Cryptotis parvus | reverse complement strand
TGAATGCTACCCAACCTACACACACACACACACAGACACAGACACACAGACACAGACACACACACAGACACACACACACACCCCGCCCAGAATCTTTCTACCCCTTCTCTCTTGCCCTCAATCTTGTTCCCCAGCTCCCGACTATCCTGGGCCTAGGAACGGAACAACACCTGCGACGTCTCAGCCAGAACTTGGCCAATGTGCTGAACGCTTCCCTTCCTTCCTCCGTGAATCCTACCAAACTTTCCGATTCCTTCCTTCCTCTCCACGACAGCCCGAACCTTACTCGGTGTCTGTCGCAGGCACGGATCTTAGAACACCTCACACTTAGTCAGAGGAGCCTATTCCACCACTAACAAAAATGCCGCCACAAATATGAAGATGGGGGCCGGAGCGACAGCACAGCGGAGGGCGTTGCCTTGCATGTGGCCAACCCAGGTTCAATCCCCGGCATCCCATAGGGTACCCCGAGCACCACCAGGAGTCATTCCTGAGTGCAGAGCCAGGAGGAACCCTTGAGCATTGCCGGGTGTGACCCAAAAAAGCAAAAAAAAGAAGAAAAAATAAAAACAGATAAATGAAGATGGGCCAGAGAGGTGACAGTGGAGCAGGCAAAGCACCTCGGGCACGCCGCCGCCCCGGTGCCATCCCGCACCCCACAGGAGCAATTCCTGAGTGCAGAGCCAGGAGTTAGCTGTGAGCACGGCCAGATGTCACCACACAACGTGTGTGTGTGTGTGCACGCCGCACACCTGAGGCTGCCACCCACACCGGGTACTGCTACAACACGCCTCTGGTCAGCGCCCCAAACACAGCGAAGACTGCTGGGCCGTGATGGCCTGTCCCCCTGCTGCTCCGCTGCGTCCCAGTGGGGGAAGGCTCCGAGTATAACCTTGGAAACAAAACCTAGGGTTTTCAATTTGGCCTCAGCTGGAAGCTATTCACTGTTGCTTTTTGACTCATCCTCCAACCTTCTGGAATCAAAGCAGGTGTCACAGAACAAAACATCTGACAGATATTTACCAAGGAGGTGTTACGTGTCAGGCGCCAGCGCCCTTGGTGTGTGGGGGTAGGTACCTGAGCTCCCCCGTGTGAAACCACCCCTGTGCGATCACCATTGCCCGCTGCTGTAATGTTGGGAGGGGGCCTCAAATTCCTCAGCCCAGCTGCCCCAAGCTTCACAACGTGCTTTTCCCTGAAGCGACATTCATTACAGACGCGGCCGAGCCTTCCGATTCGTCTACTCGCACTAATGCAGCAGCAGGCCGTGTTTACCTTTAAGTCACTGTTATTTTAGTCTCTTTTGAACAAGGCTAAACATTATGTCCGATGCCCCACTGCTCACTAGCTCTCTCTCATCCCAGTCTTACCCTTCATCTCTATTGAAGGATATCACATCTCTTTTGAAGGTCTAATTACACCAATCCCAGGCACTATTTTCCTTCTGAATCTCACATCAACAAAGACGGCTGTTAGCTCTGCTCCCTTGAGCACTCTGCTACCTCTGAGCTAAGAGCGGAGTGGGCCCGAGCCTGTCCCTGCACGGCAATCCCTGTCGGACTGGCTCCAGCGCTGTTTCAAGGAAGCAATGGGAGACAAAACGAAGAACACGCAACGAATCCACGTTTTATCCAAACACAGACGACACAGGCAAACTGCTTCAGTCCTCTGTACAATCAGAGTTGCCTGCTGAGGAAAGGTGTGGACTCAGAGTTAAATGGAGATTACCTTGTGCCAGACAGTCCGATGGACTGGACACACGCCGGACATGCTGGGGACCTGGGTTCCATCTCTGGCACCACATGGTCTCCCGAGCTTGAAGCACGGCCCGATAATGACCCAAAACCCAGAAACCAACCAAACCGAAAATGACAAAAACAAAGGGAGATTGCTTGAGAAAGGCATCATTTGGAGAAGAGGACCCAGACCATGGGCAAGAGGGAGAAGAGGAATGAGGATCAGTGTCTGGGAAGGTCTTGGGAGCAAAGACAAAATACTGACTTAAGGGGGACGGGGGCAGAGTGACAGTTCAGTGGGGAGGGGCGTGGCCTTCCATGTGGCCCACTTCGGTCCCCGCACCCAGTGTGGTTCCCTGAGCTGTGCCAGGAGTAATTCCTGAGTGCAGAACCGGGGCGACCGCTCTGTGTGTGTGTGTGTGTGTGTGTGTGGGGGGGTGATGGCGCGTGTGTGTCCAATAAAGAGTTCTCTCTATAGGCAAACATATCCCGGAGATGATCATTTCACTGAACAATTAAAGCTTTAGAGAGGACTTGAAAAAAGACTCTCGGCCTCTACTTACGATTAATTTACTTTAATATTTGATGGGGAGGGTGGGGGAGTATGGAAACTGAGGTTTTGTGTCCCATTTGTTAATTATGAGAAAAGCCCTATTGGGAAGGAAAATCCAGTTATAAGTCAAAAAGAAAGTCTGATTTTTTTTTTTAAAGATTTTTAGAAGAGGAAAAATGAGTATGTTTCTGGAAAAAGATCCAGTACCACTGGCGCCCCGCCAGAAAGGGAAAAAAGAAAGGAAAATGTGAGAAGGAATGCATCACGATCTTCGGTTTCTCCAAAAGAAAACCCGAGATCCACCCAGCGGCTTGTTTCCCCCAGCTCGCCGGCCTGGCTGCAGACAGCCTCAGAGCGGCGCCAGGTCTGGGACCAACCACCACCGTCCAGCAGCCGGAGGCTGGATTTGCCAGGGAAATGCCAATTTTCTCATCTGTCACCCGCATGAATCACCAAACATCTTAGCAATATAAATACTGAGGTGCCCAAATACTTTCCTAGACGGTCTGTTCGTCCTGAAAATACGGATAGCAGCTCTACCCACAACTGTTTCCGGAGTCACGTACTTTACATGTCAAACTATTAGTGCACAAAATGCTTGCAAAGAAAAAGAAAAAAATTAAGCCTACTTCTGGGCTGGAAACTGGCTGAAATTATTAAGAAAAAAAAACATTATTTGTAGCTAAACACATAGTCATGTTGAATTTTCTTTACTATAAATTATTGGATATGTCTTAACTCATTCTGTTAAGGATTTTCTTTTATATCAGTGTGGGCTAGTTTGACCTATAATTTATTTTTAAAATAAAATTTTGCCCTGGTTAATTTTTTTTGTTGTTGTTGTTGCTTTTTTTGGGTCAGGGGTTTCTCCTGGCTCTGCACTCAGGAATTACTCCTGGCGGTGCTTGGGGACCATACAGGATGCCGGGGATCGATCCTGGGTTGGCTATGTGCAAGGCTAACGCCCTACCCACAGAACTATCGCTCCTGCCCTCAGGAATCACTCTTAGCGGTGCTTAGGGAACCCCCAGTACTGCACAAACCAACAAACCAAACCAGAGTCCGGGCCCTGGCTCAGGAAGTTCCCACCCTAGATACTAACCCTTCAGACTCAGTGAGGGCCACACAGCAAGACCAACGGGTCTTTGCAGAACCATCTGTAAATTAGGCACTGGTATACCCCCTTTTTTTTTTTTTTGATTACACCCAGCGATGCTCAATGGTTGCTCTTAGCTCTTTGCTCAGGAATTACTCCTGGTGATGCTTAGGGGGCCATATAGGATGCCAGGGATTGAACCCAGGTCATTCACATGCAAGGCAAATGCCCTCCCCGCTGTGCTATTGCATCGGCCCCTACACCAACTTTTCCCCCCTAAAGTTTCTGAAAGATTCAGTTAAAGAATATGACCCGTGTACTTTCAAACAAAGCAGCACAACGTCTAATCTTTATTTATTTGTTGGCCTCCTAAAACTACGAGGGCCAAGCAGAAACGCCGCAGCCGGCCGGCGAGGGCCCATTTAACTGCCCCGCATCCATTCGCTTATCAAGCAGGCAGGAGGCTGAGTCAGCAAGGACGCAACACTAAGCCACGCAAGTTCCGATGACTTAAAAAGAAAAGGATCTTACCTTTGGTTTTTTGTTCCGTGACCTGCAAAACAAACAAGACATATGTAAATGATTCACCTTCTAAATCAGCATTGGAAGACTTGAAATCCGATAGTGCCAAGTTGTTCAACCTGTCAGATATGCGGGCACGGTTGGGAGGGCAGAAAAAGAAAACCAGGAGACGATGGCCCCTTGTCCAAGCTCTAAGTACAATCATTACCAAGGGAGATGACCATGAACACAAAAAGCATTCCACTCAGACCAAGTGATGAGGTCTCTGTACCAGGAAGACACTGTTTGCCACTTGGTCACCACGACTGAGAGAAAGCAAATGACCACGCCCAGACACTCAAACAGAAAGTCCCCTATGGAACGTGAACTGCAACACTGGATCCAAATCTCAAAGACTTTTGTTCTGGGCTTAGCATTAAGAGTTGCAGGTGGGAGAGTTGGGTTCCAAACCAACCACTGTCTGGCTGTGTGAGTCAATTCTCTCCTGAATGACAAAGACTGCAGGGAGCTGTAGGGCTTCAAGCCGGTCGCTCATGCCAATGCTCAACAAACGTTTGCTGCTACCTAAGTCAATACCAAACAGCGTAATACAGCAATAAGATTAAAGTGATGATGAGGAGTGACAGAAACTCACTCACTCCTCCTAATGGAAAGAAAGAAGGGCACCTAGGTATACTCTCCACAACGCTGAGACAAAGCCCACGAAAGGTCATGCACAAGAAAACATCCCAAAGGAATGCCAGCATTCCACCAGGGATTATTTACATTACAGGGCTGAGACCACGAGTGATGGTGACCCCCTTTCCCCAACTGCCAATCTTCCCAGCCATTTTCATATTGCTTCGCAGATGTATAGAGTAAAAATATTCACACATATAAAAAGGACACCTGAGTTTTTCGCTGGTAATCACACGAAACACCAGCAAACACTGCCAAGCGTGTCTGCGAAAGGGAGGGGTAAGCATCCCTAATGGGTCTGCCCTGCCGAGCCGGCTGCCCCCGGGCAGACCCTGAATCTGAGACACTTAAACCAACAACTGGCATGATTTCATGCAGCGTTTCTTACCTCCTTGCATTTCAAAAAAAAGCTGTTTCTGTTACGAATTTATGGCAGGGAGCATCTTAAAATGCACGTTTCCCAATCCTGTTGAGAGCTCAACCCACTGACCAGGAATGAAGAGACCTGCATCCATTCACATCCCATTTCTTATGGCAACATGAACTTTATACCACGGAAAACGTTTCTCAGACTCTCATTCTGCTGTTTGTTGTTGTTGGGTTGTTTCTTTTTTTTTTTTTTTTTTTTTGGGGTGGAGAGAGCACACCAGGCTGTGCGGGCGGTTATATGTGGGTCAGGGCTAGAACCCCAGCCAACCACATACTAGAGCAAGTGGCTTACCTGCCGTGCTACCTTTTCAGCCCCTAGAATGACATCCTGAAGTTAGTTATACAGCAAATCAGTGCTTTTTCCCAGCCCAAATGTTCCAGGAATGCGCCCGGACAGTGAAAAGCTCCGTGATCAGAGCATGTATTCTTGCCATCACCAAACTATGGTCCCGAAGCACTGCCAGGAGTAATTCCTGAGCACTGCTGGGTGTGACCCAAAAAGAAAAAAAAGAAAGAAAAAAAGAAAGAAAAACAAACTATGGACCTTCCGTGGCCTGAGTCTGATGCCCGTGAAAGGAATGCTTCTCTGATACCATCCCATGAAGGGAAATCTGGCAGAGTCTATTCCGTGACGGCTCTGTAAGAGCAAACTGTCACCGTGATGGAACACAATGCAGAACGTTCATGTTTGACTTCTGCGAGGAAATAGTTTAATGTGGCTTTAAGGAAGGTAATTCTTCAAGAAAACGGCTTTGCCATCACTCACTAAACAAACTTTTTTTGAATGACTCTTACACACCTGGCCCTGCCCCTCGTTACTGGAAATACAAACATGAATTAAACCCCCTGAGAGAATTCCAATGCTATGGGAAGATAAAGGAGAGGACCAGAAGGCCATCACAGGGCGAGCTACGTAGACAGGTGTGGCGTCACGGAGCACAGGCCCCACAGATGTGTACTGGCTGGCTGCAGGCTGACTGACTCTAAGGCAGCTTCTCTACGTCCTTCGCATCACAGCATATTTCAGACGCCTACATGAGGGAATGACTCTAAATATGACTGAAAAACATAAAAGACATCTCCGTGGTGAGTTGTTGGGCGTGAGGGTGCTGAGTTTTGGACCACCTGGTGATATTCAAGGACCACTTCCGCCGTGCTCAGGGGACCAAACGTGATCAAACCTGGGCTGGCCATGGCAAGGCACCAGGCCGCACAGTGTACGTGCTCTCCCCTTACACTGTTAAATCAGATTTTAATTCTGAAGTTATTCGATGGTTCAGTAAAATAATAAAGGCCACAAGTGGGTCCAGCTCCTGGTCTGCCAATCTAGAATAATTCAGAGAAAATAACCCAAACTTACTACTTATAATTAAGCACTCTGAAATCTCATTTCCAGCGATCAGTCTCTTGCCTCAGCTTCTCAGCAATTCTCAACGCTGATCCAGGCACCAAGAGCACTGTATGAATGACATTCTCTGCACAAATGATCCCAATTTACTCTTTCTTTTTTTTTAATTACTTTTTTATTTATTTATTTATTTTGCTTTTTTTGGGTCACACCCGGCAATGCTCAGGGGTTTCTCCTGGCTCTGCACTCAGGAATTACTCCTGGCGGTGCTCGGGGACCATATGGGATGCTGGAGATCGAACCCGGCCGGCATGGGCCGGCCGCATGCAAGGCAAACGCCCTACCCGCTGGGCTATCACTCCGGCCCCAACTCTTTCTTTGTGTATGTGTAGTTTTGAGTCACACCCGGCAATGCACAGGGGTTGCTCCTGGTTCTGCACTCAGGAATTACTCATGGCAGTGCTCGGGGACCATATGGGATGCCGGGGATGGAACCTGGGTCTGCTGAGTGCAAGGCAGAGCGCCCTCCCCTGCGGCTTTACGGCTCCGGTCCCTCTTTACCATCATTTTAGATTATTCTAATTAACCTGGTCGAGAAACAGCGCGTTGAGAAGCAGGTTCCCCTGCTTCAAGCAGCACTAAAGTGTGGCCCAGCGGACCCTCAGGCCGAGACTGAAAGAGATTCTAGTAGGAGCAGAGAACCCTGCAGAACAACAAAAAACGCCCTTGGGGACCTGGACGTGGCTCAGCACCCGGCCTCCGTGCACACACGTGATCAGAAAGGAAACGTTTCCTACATCTCCAGTGGCAGGACACACGCAATCCACGTCATAAAGTATCGGCGCTCCTAAACAGCAACCCGGACATGCTCCATCCGGTAGGCCGGAAAGTGGCCCTGTCCCTTGCACGGGCTCATGTTGGGCTCTAAATCTTGAGTTCCCGCTAAGCTGGGTCAGTTTCCACCTCCTCCTTCAAAAATCCAGCTGAAGATGAAGCTGAACTGTAGGCTACCGGACACCAGGGGAGGGAGCCCGCAACGCTTCAAAGGGCTGCGGGTCACAGGAATAAATCCAAACGCCAACCCATTTTTGCCTCCAGAGAAGGCTCCAAAGCAACCCTGTCTATCCACGCCCGAGACATGAGATGCTGGAAGTGTGGCAGAGCTGGGAAATAAAGCCAGCAGGGGCGATTCTCTGGAAAAAAGGGGGGCGAGGGCCGGAGCAGGCGGGTCTAACCATGCCTGCACCTCACCGTCCCGACAAACACTTCCTTCGGCTAAGCTCTGACAGCTGACAGCTGTTGTCCAATGTCTGTCCCTTCCAGCTTCCTCAGCTCTCTGCCCTGGGTCGCTCTGGGAGAGGATTCTGGGGAAATTCTCCACAGACTAAGGAGGAGCTCACCGGGACTCCCGTAAGAAGATGCAGCGAGAGGCGGAGGTGAGGGCCTTGGCACCCCCGGGCTTCCCTGGTAACAGCCTTGGCACTATTCACCCAAACCCACCTTCTGAGTGGCTTCTTTTTCTTTTTATCCTCTTTCTTCCTTTTCTTGTCTTCCATTAACTGTTCTTCCCTTTCTTGCTCCTTCTCTCTGTTGAGGTAAGATCACACACAAGGTTAAGCAGCCTGTGCAGTAAGCCGGCGCGCAGACAGCAGCCGGGACGACGCGCTCCGTCCCCAACGGGAGCAGGACACAGTGTTCCCGGAGATCACGGTGTAAAGCTCAACACATCAGGGCGAACTTAGTGGTTCGCCCTTATTTTGTTTTGTCACCGATTTTGCGAAACATGACTTTAGCTTTGGTTTTCATAGAAGTTCATTGTCGGGAGCCGCTGGGGTCCCTAACAGTATCAGGACAGAAGTTTTCTTCTACCTCCAAGGCCGCAGGGGGAACGGATGAAAACTCAAGAGTCCGCGCAGTTCCAAAAAAGGCTTTGAATAGTACAAAAGCTCTACCACCGCAATCCAATATAACGAAAGAACTCTAGCTCTGGTCAAAACTTAGCCCAAGTCTCCCACCAGAGAGAGAGGATCTCACCCAAGAGGAGTTCTACCCGAAAGGAGCAGGGGGAAAAAGGGTGAGAGTGCCTCAAGTCAGTCCCCTTATATACACCAAAGTTAAGGGAGGGTCCTGTCAACAAAGAACCCTAAAACAGCTTGTCTTAGGGTTGTGCCACACCCTATTATAGGTATAAACAAAGGGTTATGCCAAGGACTAATCCCTTCTTCTGAGATTATCTCTCATGTAAAACACTGGAGAGAGGGGGAGGGAGAGGCCGGTATAAAGTAATACATCTTAATTTCATGGCCTTCATGTAATCTAGATGGTACCCACAAGGCCCTTCTTATTTATTATCTGCACCAGGGTGATTCTGAGTATCTTGCTCTCCGTATACGGAAAGGGTCACACTCGCCTGCTTGAAGGCAAACTAGTAAGATCATTCCTATAATCTTAAACAATAGTCTCAACATAGCCAGGGTGACAGTCTCCTGGTAAATTCTAACTGTCCCACGCTGGGTGCAGTGGGTATAAAAGAGGAGCTGTGCCCAATCTAGATGACACAGCCCAATCTAGATGACACAGAAGTCCTAGTAGATATATAAGTCAGAAGTTATTCAGAGTCAAGGTGACTTCTGTAACTGCCTCATCCTCTATCAGTGTTTACACAGAGAGATCTCATTAGAATGAACCTTGATTTAAGAACATCTAAGTAGATTAAGCTGTGAGTGGGTAAAACAGCAAAGCTCCAAAGCCTGTCATCCAACAGTACATTAAAGGGAACTTTTCACTCACTCACTCACTCACGCACGCACGTTTTTGTGGTCACATCCAGCGAAGCTCAGGGGTTCCTCCTGGCTCTGCACTCAGGATTTACTCCTGGAGGTGCTCGGGGACCATATGAGATGCCGGGATTGAACCCGATTCAGCTGTGTGCAAGGCAAACGCCTGACCTGTTGAGCTATCACTCCAGACCTCGAAGAAATAGTCTTAAAAAATAAAGTCAATCTTTTCATGAGTCAATAAAAATATCTTGGGCCAGAGCGATAGTCCAGTGGATAGGGCATTTGCCTTGCATGTGGATGACCCGGGTTCGATCCCAGGCATCCCATTTGGTCCCCCACGCAGTGCCTGGAGTAATAATCCTGAGTGCAGAGCCAAGAGTAACACCCAGCGCTGGGTGTGACCCAATAAGAAAAAAAAATATCTTAAGAAACTAATGCAATTTATAAATCACACTTGAAAAATAAATTTAAGATGTAACATTTATACTAACATGGAACATATTTTGATATATATCCTTGTAGACTAATAAAACAGAGTGGCCAACTTTCTCTGGGAAAAATGCCTAAGCCACCACTGGTGCCATTTCAAAGCTAAGGCTTTAGAAAACCCCAGACGCCACGTTCACTGACTATCCGAACCGGAGAGAAGGGGGCGGGAGGCTGATTTCCAGCTTGTCAAGTTATGGAGCAGATACTGCCTGTAGCACTTGTGATTTAGGGTATGAGGAATACACTTAATCTATGGTTTTCATATTACTGAGACACAGACTATGTTAAAAGTCAGACAACCTACAGGACCAAAAAAGTGAAGTAAATGTTTGCAGATGTGGCAGAAATCACCAAGATGGTTCCCTGAGGTCTCAAATTAAGGGGGCTGGAAATCGCTCAACAATGGCGGTGTTCTCTCAGGAAGGGGTCGAGTACTCAGAGAGCAGGGGCCCAACAGTGCTCTCAGGGAGGGTCGAGTACTCAGAGAGCAGGGGGCCCAACAGTGCTCTCAGGGAGGGGTCGGGTACTCAGAGAGCAGGGGGCCCAACAGTGCTCTCAGGGAGGGGTCGAGTACTCAGAGAGCAGGGGCCCAACAGAGTCTGAGGTAGGGTCGAGTACTCAGAGAGCAGGGGCCCAGCAGAAGGGAAATGTTTCACCCACAAGTCAAGTTTTTTGGGACATTCACATACAGGGACCTTTCTTTCCTTCTGAACCTCTGGACATAAAGAAAAGCCTGATGAGGACAATTTTAGTTTTTCGACTCCTGGGAAAACCAAAAATAAAAACCAAGTCAGATTTTGTTGAAATTTCCTTGGATTTCAAGCCGAGTTTCTTCACAGTCAGACTGTGCACCCCAGCTGCAGTGCGAGGCACTGGCCACAGTCCAGCTGTAGCAGCGCAAGCCCTCAAGAAAACGGATTTACAAAACCCGGCCAGAGGCTGTTGACCATCTAAGGGAGGCTGGCCGCAGGTCGTGTTATGTTTGGCTCCCGAGGAGTGGAAAGCGCAGAAGACGGGGCTCCTCGTGACCCACTTACTCCAACTCGGTTTCCATTCTCTAACATGCAACCGACCACAGAGAAAGAGCAAGCTCGGTCCGCGCACCGCCTTTCCCAATATTTGATATCTTCCTGAGAAGTGTTAAATTGCAATTCTTTCTAAATCTATTCTAAAATTAAGTTTACTTTTAAAATGAGAAAAAGGGGGTGGGCGGGAGGGGTGGGGTACACTGGTGGTGGAAATGGGGCACTGGTGGAGGGATGGGTGCTGGAATACTGCATTACCAAGAACCAATTGTGAACACCTTTGTAACTGCATGTCTCACGGTGGTATAATAAAAAAAAATTCAATAAATAAATAAATAAATAAATAAATAAATAAATAAATAAATAAATAAATGAAACGGGGGGGAGGCCAAGTCTGAGACATCCTCTTAAAAACACTCAAACAGCCTTTCACACATCTTTTTTTCTTTCTTATAAACAGGTAATTCAGGGAACAGAATTAAGATTCATATTCACAACAAATTTACAAAACAAGTATTTCCCAGTGCTTTCCAGGCACTGCTCTCAGCCTGCTCTGCGTGTGCGGGAGGGTCTTCTGCCTCTGAACCCTGCTTCTTTAGGAAGAGGCCCAGCCCGCCTGCCTAAGCTGCAGTCACCCCAAGGGAAGGGAAATAAGGGCTTCCCTTCCCAGCCCCTGGGCCTGTCACAGCCCAGAGGGGCAGAGGCCGTGGAGGCAGGGGCGTCCGGGGCCTGCTGCATCCAGAGCGAGTGAGCTAAGTGTGCGAGTGTTAGGACGATGGCGGGCGCTTGCTGGGGGAAAGGGAGTGGACAGGTGGACACTGCAGTCTATTCAGATTTGGCTACTGGAATGTACTCGCTGTTTTTTTTTTTTTGGGGGGGTCACACCCACCTGTGCTCAGGGGTTACTCCTGGCAGTTCTAAAGGGACCATAAGGGATGTCGGGGATTGAATGGGGGTTGGCCGCATGCAAGGCAAAAACCCTCCCCTCTATGCTGTTACTCCAGTCCCGAACTCGCCGTTTCCAATGCTTAAGCTGACATGGCGAGCGTGTGCTCACTGGAGGTGTATTAAGGAATACGTCTGTTGTCCTAAGGAAATACACAGAATGTGCCCAGCACAGGTCTATTCCTTCACGCATTAAACACATGCCTATTCTGAGCATCTATTCCTTCACACAAACACACTAATTACCGAGAGTGTCTATTCCTTCACGCAACAAACACACGCTTACTCCAAGCGTCTATTCCTTCACGCAACAAACACACGCTTATTCCAAGCGTCTATTCCTTCACGCATCAAACACAAGCTTATTCCGAGCATCTATTCCTTCTCGCATCCAACACAAGCTTATTCTGAGTGTCTATTCTTTCATGTATCAAACACGCTTACTCTGAGTGTCTATTCCTTCACGCATCAAACACTTATTCCAAGCATCTATTCCTTCACGCATCAAACACATGCTTATTCCAAGCGTCTATTCCTTCACGTAACAAACACGCTTACTCCGAGAGTCTATTCCTTCACACAACACACGCTTACTCCAAGCGTCTATTCCTTCACGTAACAATGCTTATTCTGAGCGTCTATTCCTTCATGCAACAACACACACTTATTCCGGTGTCTATTCCTTCACGTAACAAACACACGCTTATTCCAAGTGTCTATTCCTTTACACAACATCACACGCTTATTCTGAGCCTACCACAGTGCCAGCTGGGGAAGGAGCACGCCCTGACCCAAGGGCTGGAAACACGCCTTCCGGATCTGGGGTTTCTACTTTCCAATTCTGCTTTGTGTGGAAACAGGGCCTCATCCATGAGGGGCGCACTGTCTCTGACCTGCAGCCGCCTGACTCCTGTTCCTAACCTCCGCTCTTCACCAGGAGAGCCAGCTCTTGGTGAACAAATACGCTCGGTTACAAAGGACAGGACAAGTATGCAAAATGAGCGAGACCGTATTCACCAGGTCACCCTCAGCAACACACAGGCCAGGTCAGTGGTCACGGAGGCCAAGCGAAGGGTTCCTAAAAGCTCACTCTATCTGGGACACAGGAGCATAAAAATAATGAGACCGTAAAATATTGTGTAGCAGGGGAAACTGAGACCATACAGAAGAAGTGGAAAAGTAAAATATTCTGTTTTAAAACAAGAAAAATACTTCCAGACTGTACACGGGAATGAAGCCTCCGGCCTCCTCACTCTTGTCCGGGACGGCCGAGCAAATGGAATGGGCAGAGGTTCGGACTCGGACAGCGGTGAAGAGAACTGGACGCAGCAGCCTCATTTATGCTGTACCCGCAGGCACGTGTCACCCCGTAACAGCCGGCGCACACACAACTGAGAGGCACTTTACGAAATAACGGCTCTACAATCCCTCCAAGTTTCAAAATCATGAAAAGTCCGAGAATTGGAAGCAACAGAAAAAACACAGCCTTGAAAAGCACCGAATGGGACCAGTGCAGCCCAGAGACCACAGGGCAGGAAGTTAATACTAGTTTCTGCGGCTCTTATTTACATGTTTCTGGCTTTGAGTCACACCCAGTGATGCTCAGGCATTACTCCTGGTTCTGCACTCAGGAATTACTCCTGGCGGTGCTCGTGGGACCCTATGGGATGCTGGGGATGGAACCCGGGTCGGCTGCTTGCAAGGTAAAAGCCCTCCCCGCTGTGCTATTGCTCTGGCCCCAGTTTCTTACATTTCTGATGGGTATGCTGTGTTCTAGAAACACAGTAAATAATGGATAATGGTAAACAGATCATGGATGTTAGGCCAGTATTTTAGTCTTAAAAGCTCAAGAAAGTGAGTGCCATTTAAACACACACACCCTTAAAATCTCAAAGCTTTGTCTAAAACTCAAATTCATGACCTAGGCCGTGTACCAAACCCCGAAATAATCGTGCTCAGGGCTCACAGGGCTTCTTCCACGCCCCACAACAGGTTTGAGAACCGCACTCTACATACCTGTGCTCTAGACAGCACTCAAACAAGCGATCTCAAGATGCGAGCCTCTTACAGAGCAGGCAAATACAAACGGCAGGTGGCTGGATGGGTCCCAGCGAACCATCAACTGCTTCTAGGTCCAACAGAAAAACCATTTATATTCCCTGTCTCCAAACACAGTCAGACGCAAGCGCAGAAACTCATGCACCAACAAGAGTAAGGCCGGGCCGGAGCGATAGCCCAGCGGTAGGGTGTCTGCCTTGCAAGCGGCCGGCCCATGCCGGCCCAGGTTCGATCCCCGGCATCCCATATGGTCCCCCAAGCACCGCCAGGAGTAATTCCTGAGTGCAGAGCCAGGAGAAACCCCTGAACATCGCTGGGTGTGACCCAAAAAGCAAAAAAAAAAAAAAAAAAAAAATCAAGAGCAAGGCCCAGCCCTCAGGCAGCTTTTCACTCCAGCGGATAACAGGAGAAACAGATAACCCGAGCACATGGCAAAGACATAAAACACAGTCCGGGGCATCAAGCGGCCTGAAGGAGAGACCAGACAGGGCCCACGGCCGCAGACCCACAGAGCTGAGCGACAGGCCCCTGGGAAGGGCGCCTGCCTTGCACGTGGCCAACCAGGCCATGATCCCAACACCCCAGAGGGTCCCCCAAGTATCAGGTGTGACCCCTGAGCGAAGCCAGGAAACCCTCAGAAGGATGAGCATGGCCCAAAATGCCCACAACAAAACACTCGAGTAACAGGCCCCGTCTCTGAGGGCGAAGGCCTCTGACACGGCCACCCTGACGGGAGACCCACTGAGGGTACGGAACGTGCGAAGAGCTGGGAGAGAACATTCCAGAAAGAGCCAAGGAAAGGCATGACACCAGACTCGGGAGAACCGGCCAGCAGGTCAGAACAGCCACCGGAGGCCTCCTCCAGAAACCGGAATGTAGCTGCTCCCCCATGCACAATCCGAAACCCAGAGCTCCCACTTCCACTCCAAGGCCCCATTCTCTTCCTGCCCGAAATGATTTTATAGGCCCCTGCTGCCCAGCGCAGGGGTAGTGGGCATCCCAGGGCCCACACACTGGGTTAAAGTACCAGGGTCCTAACAGCAGAGATGCCGGGCCATGTGGGCAGTGGCGCAGATCAACACCATCTGCACCAAGTCACCCAAGGCCCAGAGAGCAGCTCCCTCTGACCGCACCAGGGAAGGGCCACCAGGGCTCCCTAGAGCCTGACTCTGACCCTCCTTTCAACATGGTGAGCACAAGAACCAGCGAAGACGAGACCCTCCAACGGCTGACAACCAGGTGCAGTGAGGTGGTCAGACTGAGCAAGACACACCATGAAGACACAACGTGGGGGAGACGGAGAGTGTGGGCGGCTCAGAGCGGGCACTTCACAAGGACGGCTTCAGTGAGGGCTGACATATGGAGACCTCGATGGACACCATCTGGGGCAGGCGAGGCCATCAGGAGAGGGGATAGGGAATAACAGGCCCGAGACAGGAGAAAAGCATGAATGGACTTGGCAGGTGGGGTGATTTTTTTTCTTTTTGGGTAACACCCAGCCATGCTCAGGGGTTACTCCTGGCAGTGCTCGGGGGACCATATGGGATGCCGGGATGGAAGCCAGATTGGTCACGTGCAAGGCGAAAGCCCGCCCCACTGTACCTATGGCTCCGGCCCCGGGGTGATTCATTCTCCTCTCCCATGCCTTCATCTCCAGCAAACACCCCAGACGTGCCCTTCAGAGCTCTCCCGATGTTTGCCCTGCAACAGCCTTACTCCTGCAAGGAGAAACAGCCGCTCGGCCTCTGGGGCTCACACGAGCCACAGGACACCAAGCACTCTGCAGGCAGTGCAGTGCTCCAGGGCGAAGCCCTCCCAAGCTCTGTGGCTGGACCCTTCAGGGCCCACCTCGGTGATCGCGGCCCGAGGTGTGCTGTGAACACCAGGGTTTGGAGATGTGGACATACTGAACTAGACAAGCCAGGCAAGAGTGCCAGCACACAGTCCCGCGAGCCAGAATCCCCACCAGTGACTCCTGTGCTCAGGCCCATCTGCCTTAAACACGACCCAAGAGCAGGGCTGACTATTTCCTACCCCACAACATTCATCACCAGTGCAGCTGACAAGGCAACAGAAACTCGGGAAACAGCGCGGGCTCATGTGGACAGGAAACGTCTCCAGACCCAAAGAAGACCGTCCTTTCTCTGGGATCTGACGGCTGACAGTGGGAGGCTTCAGCCTGCCCGAAACCGTGTCCTGCGTCAGCTCATTCTGCACTGCTGAGGCACATGCCGTGAGCACACACCTGGAACCTTATGGTCCCCCTGCACTGAGTGAACCCCCTCTTAGGCAGACAGGAACAGCCCCAGTATAGAAGGACACCCCCAAAAAAAATATTCCAAACCAGGGGCTGGAGCAATAGCCCAGCGGGTAGGGCGTTTGCCTTGCAAGCAGCCGGCCCATGCCGGTCCAGGTTCGATTCCCGGCATCCCATATGGTCCCCTGAGCACTGCCAGGAGTAATTCCTGAGTGCAGAGCCAGGAGTAACCCCTGAGCATTGCTGGGTGTGACCCAAAAAAGAAAAAAAAAATTCCAAACCAATACTGCAGAAGCAACAGGGGTTAATTAACATAGTGATGAGTCTGGCGGAATCTCTGCTGAGAATGTGGCTCTGGAGAGTCACTCCCAATGGTGACATGCTGTATGATTCCGTTTGTAACATTTCTGAAATGACAAGTTGTCAGGGTTGGGTGAGGCAGCTGTAGTTATACAGGGGGAAACTTGAGTTGATAAATTATCAGTGGAGACACAAACCTAGAGGAATTGATACTGTATAGAATAAAACATCACATATACAACTAATAAGTTCAAGTTCATCTGGGAACTCTAAAATAACCCCGATGCATTTTTACTAATATTAATTCCCTGGTCAAGATATTGAATTACAGCACTAAAAGAAAAAAAAATCAGCAGAAACTGAGTAAAGAACACACAAAATCCTTATGTACCTACAGGCTCTCAGCAAAACATTTAATTTTTTGAAAAAGAAAAAAAAAACAGATACCATGGGGCCGGAACAATAGCACAGTGGGGAGGGTGTTTGCATTGCACTCGGCCACCCCAGGTTCCATCCCCAGCATCCCATCTCCCCCAGCACCACCAGGAGTAACCCCTGAGTGCAGAGCCAGGAGTAACTCCTAAGCATCGCCGGTGTGACCCAAAAAGGAAAAAAAAAAAAAACACCAAACAGATTCCAACATTAACTCATCTCTCAGGCACCTGTTTAGCTTCTTATTCTAATCTGAAAGGAAATCAACTTTATTTTATTTTATTTTTTTTGCTTTTTGGGTCACACCCAGCAATGCTCAGGGGTTTCTCCTGGTTCTGCACTCAGGAATTACTCCTGGCCGTGCTCAGGAGACCATATGGGATGCTGGGGATCAAACCCGGGCCGGCATGGGCTGGCCGCGTGCAAGGCAAAGCGTCCTACCAGCTGGGCTATCACTCCGGCCCCGGAAAAACAACTTTAATTGCTTTGTCCTGATCTTCAGAGAAATACATCTCCAAAAAATATTCTCAGATCTACACCCTAATTTGTTCAAAATATTACATGTTTAGCAATGAAGGACTTAAGTATATCATGTATGACTTTGGTACCACAGAGTGTCATTAAAACGCTCCTTTGGGGAATGGAGAAAGCCCAGCGGCTGAAGAGCCCATCGTGCACAGGCTGACCCTGGCTGGCTCCCTGGCACATGGTCCCCCTGGCACTGCTGAGTGACCCCCCGAGCAGTCAGGAGCTGCCCCGTGCAGACGGATCCCACCAAATACTCCACTGCTAGCAATTCGCCATGCAATTCATTTATTAATAATTCTAGTGATATAATATAACCTACTGTTTGACTTTACGAAGATTTCCAAAGTATATTACGAAGCTTTCCAAAGAATATCTAGTATATGCAACTTATTTTTGACATTTATTTCGTTTAATCAAAAAATGGAACCCTTAGCAATTTATAAAGCAACGTGAAAATGGTATTAAGCTGTAGGATGACAGGCTTAGCTAGTTTGGGGGCTTTGCTGATTTACTCACTCAACTTAATCTACTTACATGTTCTTAAGCCAAGGTTCATTCTAATGAGATCTCTCTTCTATGTAAACACTGCTAGAGGGAGTGGCAGTTACAGAAGTCACTCTGAATAATTTCTGACTTAATATACATTTACTAAGACTTCTATGTATCTAGATTGGGCACAGCTCCTCTTTATACCCACTGCACCCACTGTGGGACAGTTAGAATTTAACAGGAGACTACCACCCTGGCTCCATTGAGACTATCTTTAAGATTATAGGAAGGATCATACTAGTTTGCCCTCACACAGGCGAGTGTGATCCTTTCAGTATAAGGAGAACAAGATACTCAGAATCACCCTAGTGCCAATAATAAATAAGAAGGACCTTGTGGTCCTTCTTATTACATGAAGGCCATGAAATTAAGATGTATTACTCTATACCAGCCCCCTCTCTCTCTCCAGTGTTTTACATAAGAAGGAATTAGTCCTTGGCGTACTCCTTTGTTTATACCTGTAACAGGGTATGGCACCACCCTTCTACACTCTGTTTAGGGTTCTTTATTGACAGGACCCTCCCTGTCACAGATAGGATTACTTTGGTGTATATAAGGGGACTGACTTGAGGCCCCTTCTCCTTTCCCCTTCTCTCGAGTAGGACTCCTCTCGGGTGAGATCCTCTCTTTGGTGGGAGACTTGGGTTCTCAAGTCTGAGTTCTGACCAGAGCTAGAGTTCTCTCATTATATTGGATTGAGGTGGTAGAGCTTTTGTACTATTAAAAGCCTTTTTGGAACTGTGCCGGACTCGTGAGCTTTCACCAGTTCTCCCGGCGGCCTCGGAGGTAGAAGAGAACTTCTGTCCTGACACTGTCGGGGACCCCAGCGCCTCCCGATATTAAGCAGTGTCAGGGGTCAACCAGGAACCCACACAGGCAAGACTCCTGCTCTGCCACCTGAGCCCTGCCCCTGTTGTGCCTGTGAGAGAGAGAGAGAGAGAGAGAGAGAGAGAGAGAGAGAGAGATATGAGAGAGATCCCCCAGTGTCTGGCCTTGTCCCCGCGACTGACTTCACTTAACATGACACCCCCTATTCCATCCGAGTCTCGGCAGAGTGCAAGATGGCGCCTTTGCTTGGAGCTAGGTAGTGCTGCTCTAAGCAGATGCCACCAACTTTTTATCCATTCATGTTGCTGGACACTTGAATTCCACCTGTATCCCGGCTGCGGGGCTCAGCGCTGCAAGGGGCACAGGTAATGTGCACTGTTCCACATTAACATTCCTGTGTCCTTGGGGTAGATGCCAAGAAGTGGAACTGCTGGACAGTACGGAAGTTCTGTGAGTGTTTTTCAATAAAAATGTGTGTGCACCTAAATATAAACACAACAAAAACCGAACTTTGACTGTATCTGGGCAGTAAAGAGCCTCCAAACAGATCCATGTCAGATTTGTCCATTTGCTGGATCCAACAAATCTAATGGGATGCTAATATAATTTGTGCATGATAGTAAAATCAGTGTCTGAGGGGCCGGAGCGATAGTACTGCAGGTAGGGCATTTGCCTAGCACCGGGTCGACCTAGGTTCCATTCCCCGGCATCCCATATGGTCCCCTGAGCACCATCAGGAGTAATTCCTGAGTGCAGAGCCAGGAGTGACCTCTGAGCATTGCTGGGTGTGACCCAAAAAGCGACAGACAGACAGACAGACAGACGAGACTAGCATGTGACACCAAGGAGCATAATGACCGTTCTAATACTAACAGGAAATAGCAACATTAAATCTAGAAAAACCAAGGCAAATGTCTTTTGCATTAACTTAGCAAGGAGGCATTTCTCCCATCTCCAGCTCGTCACTGGCACATCAGCAGCAAAATTTAACACAGCTCCTCCTACATCTGGTCATTGTCCTCAGGGAGGCTGTACAAGGCAGTTATTTCTCAAACTTTAAAGAGAATCTCATACAACTGTAGATTCTCTACAAATGTAGATGAAGTATCAGGTAGAGAATGAGACTAATAAGGCTCCATTCTTAGGCTTGTGTTTGTTCAGGGCCACGTTCAGCAGTATTTGGGGTGTACAGAGCTGCGGGTTCCACACCGCCTTCTCCCACACACAAAGGTGCACTCGGCCCAATGGATAATCTCTTTGGCCCATTTCCTGTTTGTTCGTTTTTTCCTTTTTTTAAAATAAAGGTTGCTGGGGGCAACTGTGCCATGGCCTCTAGTGATCAGGGAAGCAAGAAGCCCCAGGAAGTGAATTCAGGCCCGTGCCCAGTGAAACCCGTTTCTAAAAACCTGCTGGTCCCTGGACCTTGCTTTGACTGTCACGCCGAGTCTCGTTTCTAAGAAGCTACAGAATTGCATTCATTGCTTCAGGGACAGATAGTAACTTCATTACATCACGCTGGATACGCCAGGTATGCTGACATTCCATTTGTGTTTCAGGGCAAAATTAGATAGAGGGCATGCTTTATGAAGACAGAGCAAATACCATAGACTCCTCACGAAGTCCCCGTGACCTGCGCGATGCCAGGGCCACCCACAACACTAAATCCGGACAAGAGCAAATGCCAAGAGCTGGAGGGCGCCATCGGGCCCACGGAAACTTCAGACGTCAGCAGGTACATGAGTGTTTGGAATTAAATGAATTTGCGAAGTATTTGCACCAAGAAGCAGATTCTGGTCCTAAGCTTCTTGCAAATTTCCTATATTCTGAATCTTGAGAGATATACAAGGAACAGGTTTTTCTCCCCGGAGCAGGGGGCTCACAAGCAAAGCTGGGGGAATCTAGGAGGGCACTCCTAGACTTACGCAGCCAGATGGTGGTAGGGACTGCCCCGGCCACGGCACCAGGGAACCACGTAGAGCCTGATGTCAAATCTGAAGCCCTGAGCGCAGTGCAATGCTTCCAGCCCTCTCAGAATATTAACCTGGCCCAGAAATGAACCGCTCTCAAGCCAAGCAAAGATAATACATTCATTTACGAAGACCTTTCACTTTCAAAAATCCAGATAAGAAAAAAAAGCTGTAACCAATGAATTGGGGGACACCCCCTCCCCACGGCAAAAGAACCTCAGGATTAGAGAGATGCCTGTGGAAAAGACATTGCATGCTCCTGCCAGGCACTAACAGGGAGGGAACACGGGCTTTGGACTCAATCTTAGCAGTGTGTAGGAAGTTCTTCACATGCCTTAGAAAGCCATCTCCTTATAGTGTCCACCCACTGCCCTACGGGGCCCACTCCAGGCGGCAGAGAAAAATCTAAATGTCTGGAAGCAGCCAGTACATGCCCCTGCCCACATTTTCTACATGTGCCCGGCTTTTCTGGCCTCTCATCACTGGGGTCCTTACTCGCTAAATGTGTTCCTGCATTGAAACGCATCCAATTATTCGTCCCAGTCAGAGCTGGTCTCCACTTCCTTCCCAGGTAACGCACGGCGATACTGCTGGCGTGTCCACTGGCCTTGTGGGAAATCACATCTCACGTGGCTGCAGCAGCCGACACCCTGCTGTTCACACCACAGCTAAGTCACTCCTCTGCAAGCAAATTCAGAACCTGTTGTGGATCATTTCACGTCCTTTGTGCCAGATTTTCTGCAACATCACCTCTTCCGGTTTTCAGTGCACTGCTGTGAGAGAACTACACTTCCCAGAACCCCATTCTCCATGAAGCAGCCCTTAGGAGGCGTCTGCGCGCTCTGAAGACCACGGCAAGCAGACGCTGACAGGCCTGGCTACTGGTGCACAGCTCCCAGCTGCGCCGCAAGCCAAAGAGCACTGCAGGCAGCAAGGCCACCAAGTCCCGGGAACGGGGTGGGAGGAACAACTAGTTTCATCAGGAGGAATGGCAATTTTCCTGCTTGCCAGGCCCCCACGCTTACTCATCATTCTGTGAGCCTTTAATTCCATCTCTTAAAATCATCCCGTCTTAGAAAATACAGTGATTTGGGGCCAGTGCGACAGCACAGCGGGAGGGTGTTTGCCTTGCACCCGGCTGACCTGGGTTCGATCCCCGGTATCCCATATGGTCCCCCGAGCACCACCAGGAGTAATTCCTGAGTGCAGAGCTCAGAGCCAACCCCTGAGCATTGCCTGGCGTGACCCAAAAAAGCAAAAGCAAAAAAAAAAAAAAAAAGAAAAAGAAAGAAAATATAGTACAGCAGGGGAGGGAGGTTGCCTTGCAAAAGACTGGCCAGGTTTGGTACCGGGAATCCCATCTGGTCCCCCAGGCACTGCCAGAAGTTATTCCTGAGGGCAGAGTCCACCAGGTATGGCCCAAACCCCCACCCACGCCAAAGAAAACAGAGAAGAGAAATAAATATTCTACAAAATTATCAGAGTTAATAAATGACTCCAGCAGGTGAAAGGATATGAGATCAATAGATAAAACCTATCTTTTTCAGCAATATACTAACAAATAATCATAACGTTAGCTTCTGGTTTTGCTTTGGGGCCACACGCTGTGGCACACTCAGATAACTGTTGGCTCTGTGCTCAGGGTCACTCCTGACTGGGCTCTGGGTACCTTATGGGATGCTGGAGGCTGAACCTGAGTCAGCCACTTGCAAGGCAAGGGCCCTACCCACTGTATGATCCTCTCCATTTCCCAAATAATAATTTTTTAAAAAATTGTATGTAAAGTAGCATCAAAACATATGAAATACTTTCCCTGCACACTGTACAGAGAAACACTGAAAGAAATAGCTTCCGGGTATTGTGTTCAGGTTGGGAATTTCAATGTTTTTTTCTGATGACAACTGTACCACGATCAAGCTAGAGATTTAACTCAATCCCAGCACAACTTCTTCGGTAGAACTTCACAAATTCCACCTAACGTTCAGTAGGACCCAGACAGGAGGCACTGACGTAAGAGCTCAGTTCCAGGGAGCAGGAGAGATCCCAGTAAAATGGAGCGTCGCAGGCATAGACGGAGATTTTCAAAACCATGCAGGGGTAGCGACTACCCAGCAGACTGGACCACAGGCTCTGCACACGGGGGTTTCACCCTACACACGGTCTCCTGAGCACTGAGCCACGAGCGCCCCTGAGCACAGCCAGGTACAGCCCCCAAAGAAAATGAAAACAAAAGGGAGAAAGACAGCTCAGTGGGCAAAGGGTAGGATTTCCAACAAATGGCAAAGGAGCGATGGGAGAGCCACATGGGAGAAAAAACAAAACTTCACATTTCTGGGCGTCTATACAAAAGCTCATTTGTAATGAATCATCGGCCAGAAAAGAAAACTCAAGCTAGAAGAAAACACAGGAGAAAATATGGTGAGCGTCGGGTTTGGCTAATTATTTCTTTGCACCAAAAGGAGAACAGAACAAATTGATGAGTCTGACTCATTAAACTGACTACTGCTAGGGGCCGGGGAGACAGTACAGAGGCTAGATTGTTTGCCTGGCACACAGCCAGTCCAGGTTCAATCCCCAACACTCCATAAGGCCCCCAAGCCTGCAGAGGTGCCCTGAGCACAGCCAGATGTGCCCCTCATACTCCCTCTCCCCCAAATAATATGACACCTGTTAGTCTTCAAAATGCTGAGACTTGGGCTGAAGCCATAGCACAGGGGGAGGGAGTCTGCCTTGCACGCAGCCGCCCGGTTCAATCCCCGCATCCCAGAGGGTCCCCCAAGCACCACCTAGAGTAATTTCTGAGTGCAGAGCCAGAAGTAACACCCGAGCAATGCCGGATGTGACCCAAAAAGCAAATAAATAAACAAACGAATGAATAAAATTAAAAACGCTGAGACTCTAAAGAGCTACACACTGAGAGGAAATGTGAAAATCTTGAGTCCGGGTTTATAGTTTCTATAACTCAGTAAGAAACTATTTTTTAGATGGATAACATCGCATCAACACCACCAAAAGTTACACAAAAGAGAAGCATGGAAAAAGATACACATTATCAGCCCTTAAAGAAAAGAGCAAAACAAAGTTAGTCATGATGACACATTATCACTTGATCACTTGATCACTTGAATCCCGTTACTCATCGATTTGCTCGAGCGGGCGCCAGTAACATTTCCATTGGACCCTATCACGTGCCAATGTAGCCCAATGGCATCTGGTTGATTCTGGAATATGAAGAGCCTCAAACTGTTCCTTCAGGGTCTTAACAAGGAAGTCTGACCATCTTGTAGGTGGGCGGCCACGTGATCTTTTGACATCCCGTGGGATCCAGTCGGTAACGGCTCTAGTCCAGCGGTTGTCTCCAAATCGCATTACATGTCCAGCCCATCTGATTTTCGATGCCTTGGCAAACGAGACAGCATCCCTGATTCTGGAATAGCGACGGAGGTCAGAACTCCGGATTCCTTCTCTCACTTGAGTGAGACGTGATATTCCAAGCATAGCTCTTTCGATGCCTCTCTGGGAGACCCGAATAGCATTCTCATCCTGCTTTCGTAGGGCCCAGGTCTCTGAGGCGTATGTTAATGCAGGGAGAACGGTGGAGTCGAAGAGATGTGCCCGGAGCCGGAGGTTCTTTGTCCTTTTAGCTATTTCTTCGATGCCTTTGAAGGCATTCCATGCCGCTCTCTTCCTCCTGCGCAGCTCAGGTTTTAGGTCATTCATCATGTTGACTTCTCGACCTAGGTACACATAACTGCTGCATTCAGAGATGTTTGTTCCATTGAGAGAGAATGGGGCCTCTGGAACTAGTTCATTTCTCATATTGCGTGTTCGATATGCCAAACCCAGTAACAAAAAAAAAAATGATGACACATTATCACATATTATAATGCTCAAAACGAAAAGAACGGAACATGCCAAGTTCTGGCGACTGGAGCTCTTCCTCAGACACGAAGGAGAGATAACCGGCTTAGAGACAGCGCCTTACAGAGCTAAAGGTACGCCTACCAGGTGACGCAGTCATCTGAGTCTAGAGAAAAAGAAAAGCCACGTTTCATGCAAGGGTTTCTAAATGAAAACACACAGTAGCTTAACATCAGAAAACACTCAAAGATGCTTTATAGACGAGCAGATACAACAGGGGAGAGGAATAATGAAACTCTGCTCAGCAGGAAGGGAAATAAACTGCACATACAGAACCTGGGCAACCCCCAACACAGCTGTGCTAAGTGAAAGAAGCCCAGAAGGACAGTTTACTGCATGGTATAAAATTCTACAAACTGTTTGAAAGTGACTCGAGGCTAATTGGACAAAGGCAAACGGACAGCCAGAGATCTGAGGAGATAAAGACTATATTCAGCTCAGCACAGGGGATGCAAACCACCTCAAGAAGAAGTTTAAGGGCCGGAGCGATAGCCCAGCGGGTAGGGCGTTTGCCTTGCATCTGCGGCCTGTGCCCAGCGCCTGGGTTCGATCCCGGCATCCCATATGGTCCCCGAGCACAGCCAGGAGTAGTTCCTGAGTGCAGAGCTAGGAGTAACCCCTGAGCGTCGCCGGGTGTGACCCAAAAAGCAAAATAAAAAAAAAGAAGAAGAAGAAGAAGAAGAAGAAGAAGAAGAAGAAGAAGAAGAGGAGGAGGAGGAGGAGGAGGAGGAGGGGAGGAGGGAGGAGGAGGGAGGAGGGGAGGAGGGGAGGAGGGAGGAGGGGAGGAGGGGAGGGGGGAGGAGGGGAGGAGGGAGGAGGGGAGGAGGGGAGGAGGGGAGGAGGGAGGAGGAGGGAGGAGGAGGAGGAGGAGGAGGAGGAGGAAGAAGAAGAGGAGGAAGAAGAGGAGGAAGAGGAAGAGGAAGAGAGGAGGAGGAGGAGGAGGAGGAGGAGGAGGAGGAGGAGGAGGAGGAGGAGGAGGAGGGAGGAGGAGGAGGAGGAGGAGAGGAGGAGGAGGAGGAGGAGGGAGGAGGAGGAGGAGGAGGGAGGAGGAGGGAGGAGGAGGAGGAGGAGGAGGAGGAGGGGAGGAGGAGGAGGAGGAGGAGGAGGAGGAGGAGGAGGAGGAGGGAAGGAGGAAGAGGAAGAGGAAGAGGAAGAGGAAGAGGAAGAGGAAGAGGAAGAAGAAGAGGAAGAAGAAGAAGAAGAAGAAGAAGAAGAAGAAGAAGAAGAAGAAGAAGAAGAAGAAGAAGAAGAAGAAGAAGAAGAAGAAGAAGAAGAAGAAGAAGAAGAAGAAGAAGAAGAAGAAGAAGAAGAAGAAGAAGAAGAAGAAGAAGAAGAAGAAGAAGAAGAAGAAGAAGAAGAAGAAGGAAGAAGAAGAAGAAGAAGAAGAAGAAGAAGAAGAAGAAGAAGAAGAAGAAGAAGAAGAAGAAGAAGAAGAAGAAGAAGAAGAAGAAGAAGAAGAAGAAGAAGAAGAAGAAGAAGAAGAAGAAGAAGAAGAAGAAGAAGAAGAAGAAGAAGAAGAAGAAGAAGAAGAAGAAGAAGAAGAAGAAGAAGAAGAAGAAGAAGAAGAAGAAGAAGAAGAAGAAGAAGAAGAAGAAGAAGAAGAAGAAGAAGAAGAAGAAGAAGAAGAAGAAGAAGAAGAAGAAGAAGAAGAAGAAGAAGAAGAAGAAGAAGAAGAAGAAGAAGAAGTTGTTTAAGAAGTATGGGCCGGAGCAACAGTACAGCGGGCGGGCATTTGCCTTGCACGCAGCCGACCTGAGTTCAATCCCGGCATCCCATACAGTCCCCCGAGCACCACCAGGAGTAATTCCTGAGTGCAGAGCCAGGAGTAACCCTTGAGCATCGACGGCTGTGACCACCCCCCAAATAAGTTTAAAAAATATCAAAAGGGGTTAACTAAAAAAAACGGGGTGGGAGAGGATAAAAGTCTTCCCTCCGGGGTACTGAGAACGGCCTATTTTCTTAAAGGCTCTGTCTGCCGTCCAGTGCGGCGTCAGCGCTCCTGAGGCAGTAAACCTTTATGCGGAGAGTATCTGCGTGAGGATGCTCCCACCATGACCATATACTTCTGGTGTCCAACAGGCGACGGGCCCCCGGACAGAGCCTCGAGAGTCAGGCCTCCGAGCTGCCTGGCGCCTCACTGGGCCTCACCTGTACTTCCATTGCGCTGGGAACACCCGGACACTGCTTACGCGGGGATCCTGAACAGAGTTTTAGAAATCTGCTCGCCTCCTCGCTGTTCTGTGGGTTTTGCTTGTCTTAATCCAAGCTTTTGCCAGCTCAAGGCCCCGCAGGCTTCAGCAGGCGAAGACTCGGAGAACAAATCTTGGCAAACCCCAGCTCACATTTTACTCCTGAAAGCACTTGCCCATGCGCTGCAATTAGCATGCCAGGCCCCGAAGAGACCGAAATTAGTCGTCCTTTTAAACGAACGGAGGAGGAGCAGCTCGAGGAGGCTGAGATCACAGACTCTAATATTTATATCCCAGAGCCACTAAAAACTATGTTTAAGCCCCGAGGCCAGACATGCCCACAACAGCCAGAGAAGCAACTACCCCGGCATTCACCTCAAGGAGAGGGAAACAAACGAGGCCAGGAGTCCAAGCCAGGACCCTGGGATGAGCTATTCACCATAGAGCGGTGATGACTGATGCACAGCTTGGGGGAGAAAGGAAGGTGCAAATACGAATTCACAGGGGTGAGGCACTTTTTATTTTGGAGAATAGGAGAGAACTCCCCCCGGTTTTTTGGGTCACACCCAGCAATGCTCAGGGTTACTCCTGGTTCTGTACTCAGGAATTACTCCTGGTGGTGCTCAGGGACCCTATAGAATGCCGAGGGATTGAACCTGGGTCACCCGCGTACAAGGCAAATGCCGCACCCCCCCCCCACTGTGCAGTTGCTCTGGCCCCAGAAGACAACTTATTAACCATAAATAGTGGGGCTGCTTTTATAAACATTGAGGCGGGTAGCTGTTGTTTTTTTGGGGGAGATCATCCAACTGGGTGCTCAGGGACCATGCAGGAGCAGGGATCAAATCCAGAGCTCTCTCATGCAAGCCAAGACTCCAGGTCTTTAACTTTTTGCTTTTTTTT
>JAJIBD010013050.1:0-26503 GCA_021461705.1 Cryptotis parvus | reverse complement strand
CGCACGGCATCAGAGGTCGCTACGATGCGTAGTGAGGCGATGACAGGCTGGTTGGAAGTACTGGCGCTTGCGTGGTTCCAGAGCCCAGGAACACCCCGACTTCCTGCATTATCTCCATGTCCACTCAACTCCTCTAGAGGTTGGAAAGAAGAGAGGAGCTGCAGTCGCCAAGGCACGGTTCCTGGAACACGCCTCGTAGTGAGTGGCCCATGGTGGCTCCTGAGCTTCCTGGGACAGGGCTGGATGTTGTCCCCTGCACCGCTTAGGCTGGGACACAAGGTGGACGAGTTTTCACTGTCCACGGAGGCCGGAAGCAACCGTGGGAGGAGATTAAATATACATCTGCTGGATTAGATGTAAATCAAGGCAAACTTTCTAAAAAAAAAGGATCCCATGATTTGTTTTTAAAATATAGAAAATTAGATGGCTCTTTGATTTAGGATTTACACATAAAAGTTATCCTGCTGTGACAATTATGCATCTATCCCTCTAGAGACATGTCTATTAAGAGGGCTTATCTTAAACTCAAGCATTCATTCCTGGAAAAAATAAGAGAAAAAAGGAACAAGGAACAGCTGATTTGGAAAATTGTATAGGACTGGGCTAGGGCCCCGTGGGAGAGGTCACGGCAAGTTGTGAAACCCTAGTTTTGGTCCCCCTAGCATGGCAAGAAAAAAAGATGTACAATTTCGCCCGCATTTTTGTTATCAAAATAATGTAATGTGATCATATTTGACACTGGGAGTTAGTGCAAGACATAGTGTGAAACAGCAGTAATTAATGAATACCGATAAAAAAGTTTTTTTTTGAAAAGAGAAAATTAATATATATATTTAAAAACTCTCAAAATTAATTCCCCTAGGGGACCAGGGTATGATGACTTCAGTGCTATCTGTGGGACACTGAGTTTGACTTCCAGTGACAACTAGCACCACCTGGTGTAGTCCCTGCAGGGAGAACCAACCCTCTCCCCCACCAAGAAAAAAGATATCATTTCCCAAAATTAGTAGTGGTTTCTCTCAGCTGTGGCATTGCTAGTAAGCCTTTAAAAAAATTTAAAATGAAATTTCTGTAACAAATTGTTAATTAAAATTGGATTTTAATTGTAAAAAATAAATGTGCAGGCCTGGAAAGTTAGTATAGTGGATATGGCTGCTGGCCTTGCAGGGTACCAAATATGGTGCCCCAAGTTCACACTATGAGGGATCCCGTACAAGGAACCAACAGTAAGTCCTGAGTATTGCTGACTGTGGCCCCCAAACAAACAAGTAAGCAGCTGCTTTGTGTGCCAAGAGCCTGAGCACCACAAAACTGTGAACATGCAGCCTGTTCATCCAGGAATCAAAACAGCTCATTGAGTTTGAAGGCTTCAGAAGGGAGGATGGATTCCCCAACTGCATCATGATCCTTCAGCATTTAGGTCCAGGCTGCTTCCAACAATCATCTTCAGAAAAGATACACCCAGAGCAGCCAAATGCCAGTCCAGTGCAGATAGTGAGCAGGGTGACACTTCTCAGAGTAGGATTTCAGTAATATTTCATTGAATTCCTTATATTTAAGCACAGATTCTTCATGGCAGTTCAGGTTCAAATGGGACCTTTATTTGCATAGCTTTTTCTCCAGATTCTTTATCTCTTACTTCATTTAGAAACAGAAGGAATTCCTTCTCGACCTTTTGGCTAAGATCAAGTGTAGAAACAGAAGAAATCTGAATTTTTCTGGTACCATATTGAAAGAATAACCAAGGGGCTTCCTTTTCTTGTTTTTAGGACATTAATCCTAATAAGGGCAATTCTCTTGGTATTAAAGAAGTAGTATATTTAAAAAAAAACTCTAACATATAAACTGCAAGAAAACTCTCAACATATATGTGTAGGCACAAATATAGCCCATACATACACATGAAACAAAAATGGTGTTTCTGGGTGCTTTAAACATGAATGATAATAGTTATTGCAAGGAAAAAAGGTTCCCAGAATACGAAGA
This sequence comes from Cryptotis parvus, assembly GCA_021461705.1. Taxonomy (NCBI): domain Eukaryota; kingdom Metazoa; phylum Chordata; class Mammalia; order Eulipotyphla; family Soricidae; genus Cryptotis; species Cryptotis parvus. Next base: position 24,517 of record JAJIBD010013050.1, on the reverse strand, counting down.
TGATTTTTTAGATCACTTCATTTCATTATATACATTTGAAAGTATTACAAACAATACCCCACTTTATGTGATTAAAACATGCTGGGAACAGCACAAGGTCAATAGGGGAACAGTAACGTTCAAAAGGCTGGTGATTTGCTGAGCCCGTGTTAGATAGACAGTGGCGGGAGGGATCCACTGATTTCATAGTCTTACCCATAAGAGTTAGTGAGATGTCGAGGTCTTCACCTCTGTAGCTGTATTGGGAATCGATGTGGTACTTTCATGCATGTCCTCACAAGAAGTGCTCCATTCAAATCACAGGTAGGATCATTTCCAGATCTCCTGAAACTTGGTTCTTTGAACAAGGAGACATTTCCTGTCTCGTCAGAGCACCGGTTTCCCAGCCTTCTGTTGCTGCTATTCCTCAGACCTCTTTGGGTGTGAATTCCGTCTCTGCCAGCTGTGCTGTGAATACATTGTCCCACTTTTAGCTGATTCCAGTTTCAAAGACTCTCCAAGGGTTTCATTCATCAACTACTGCTTCCAGGCAGACTTGTGAAGCATCTAGTTCTTCTGCTTAGATCTCAAAAACTGAGGCTTGAAGACCGTCTGCCTGTCCTTAAGTGTTTCTGTGACTTCACTTGTTCCTCCTGGTGACTTTACCTGAGCTGTTTCCTCCCCCTACACACAGCCTGTTTCATTTTTGGAGCTCTCAAAACTTTACCGCTTAGTTTCCTTTTTTTCTCATTTATTTTTTTCCACAAAGTTCTGGTTGCTCCAAGCATCTTCCTTTTTTTTTTTTTTCTTTAAAGTGAAAATCTTTTTGGAAAATAAAATGATAATTTTTGGAGGGAAGCACACCACAGAAAAGGTGAAGCACACTTCAGAAAAAGTGGTGCTTAGAGGCAATTTCCATTCCATAGTTGGCGATCACTCCTGGCTCTGTGCTTGGAATAGTTTGTGGTGTCAGGGATAGAACCAGGCCCTCCACGTGCAAAGCCTCTGCACCAGTCTTTAGAACCATCTCTCTGCCCCCCTTGGGGTCTTGTTTATTCTTTTTTTGCACTATTATTTGAATCAAGTAGAATAAAAACCCTAAATTCTTCACTGTCTTCATCAAGCCAGTTCTAAAATGTCATTTTTAATAGATATGTAGAAGTCTCCTTTGTTTGCCATTAGAATTTTGCTGCCTGTGAATTCCCGTGCCAGACCTTTCTTGACTTAGGGGCACTTCTTTCATTGAACTCTCCAGATACCCATTTATCCTGTCTTTTGTTGGATCTTATCTTTGCTGTATTCTTTATAAACAAATAGATGTGCCATCAGGCTTGCCTCTGATCATCTTGTCTCCAGGAAAAGTTCATGCTTGTTGATTGGAGACAGCTAGCTAGCTAGGTGTGCCAACCCTAAATTTTCCAGGTTCTCTCTTGGTGACATGTTTATAACCACCATAATTCATGTCTTCTGAATTTCCTCTGAATTCTTTATGAACTAGGACAGAATGCAACCTGGCAACAATAGTGCCCATTAAATGTCTGGTTCATGGTGGAGGAAGAACAGCCAGGAAATGGCAGATGGAAGAGAGGCATGACACACGGTGTGGGAGAGGCAGAGCTCTGCCACCAAGACCCTCTGTGTTCACACGCCCAGCAGTTGGGGAAGGACTCAGGGACCCAGAAATGCTCAGGTGATACTCTGCCACCACATCCTCTCGGTTACTGTACGAGGCAGTACTCTCAGGGGACTATGTGTTGCTGGCAGTGACACTCGGAGCCTTGCACACACAAGACAGGTGACTGAACCAAACTCTTCCCTGGCCTCTAAAGACAGCATATTTAGCACGAAGTATAAATGTCACATACTTAGACTTATGGTTTGGTGAAGCAGCCCATTTAAGTGGGAGTTGCCTTGGATAATCTAGGCCATGTGACTTGCTAGACAATGTCTGCCGAAAGAGATGGGGAAAATGCCTTTTTATCTTTAGTACCACCTCCGCATTTTCAGAGGCAATCTGAAAAATGAGAAGGGGAAGCAATTCTTAAGAGTTTGAGGCATCATGCCAAAATAAATTGATTATTAAGATAAAGAACCAAGAGGCCGGAGCTATAGTCCAGCGGGTGGGGCGTTTGCCTTGCTCGCAGCCGGCCTGGGTTCAATCCCCAGCATCCCATATGGTCCCCAAGCACCGCCAGGAGTAATTCCTGAGCGAAGAGCCAGGAGTAACCCCTGAGTATTGCCGGATGTGACCCAAAAAAGCAAAAAAAAAAAAAAAAGAACTAAATGTGTCATTTTCAGAATGACAAAAAGATGTGACCTTTATTAATTAAAAAAAAGAGAGAACTTACTTTCCATGGGGCCCAGTCTCATAGGGAGACCCTACAGGCCAGTGTTCATTATGAGGCCTCCAGCTCTGCCTGGGGCAGCTGTTGGACAGAAAGTGGCCTTGGGTGGCAGGTCAGGAGACACAGGCTTGGTCAGCACATCCTGAGACCCAAGCGACAAAAAGCTTCAGGGCAGAGACCACCTGATGTGCAAAAAAAAAAAAAAAAAAAGATGTGACCTTTTACAAAAGCATACCATATGCTAGGTACATTCTTAAAAACTAACTTTCTGATGCTATATCAGATATATTTATATATACAATATATAATATGAATATAATACATATGCTGTATATATGCATACATGTATATGATATAATATACATATATGTGTATATATTATATATACACATATATGTATATTATATATGTATCTTATATATTATATATTTTGTCTAGCTAGCTTAGCAGAAATACCAGATGCAATGAAATAGGATTGCTACAAGACAACCAAACTTAAATGTTCCCCCAGGAGGAAGGAGAAGCCACACTTAATAGGATTTACTGAAAATTATTTTGAGAACTTTAAAAAACACATGGGAAAGTATTGATCATAGACTATATATGGATTGAAGAAAACATTCAGTAATTTTTCTCTGCTTTAATGTGGTCAGTTTTCATCCAGTTGCTTGGCCACTGATAAAATGCAATTAGGTGTCCTTCACACTGATGTTAGCTTCACTCCTCCTGCTGCTCAGCAAATTCCAGAAATGACTGGACACTCAGTGAAGTGTTCTCTGTTAAAGGGAAGGGTGGTGGTTGCCTGTGGCCATAATCAACAGTCCTCCCCCTTCCCTTGACAGCAAGGGACTCCATCCACTTTCCCCACTGACATAAGCTGTGTCACCGTGTTGGTCAGTGGATTGTGGCTTCCTGTCACATATACCCATTTAAGTGGAAGCACTCAGGGCCTTACTTGGGTTATCTATGAGCCATTGCCCTCTGCTGTGGGAACCTAGTGTTTTCGGATGATTACCTCTGCAGGAGGATCTGTTATCCTGAATTATTTACTTCTCTCTAGCAAAAAGGACTTCTTAGTAAAAAAGAGAATTATGCTTCAGAAAGGTCTTACCCTAATAAGAAATAATATGTAGAGAGAGAATCGTTTTATTTATTTTATATAAGCCCCTTTAAAATGTTCTGATTTGTACATGACCATTGGGGGTGGTTCTCAAGTAGTGCTCAAGGAAACTGGAGACCCAATTCTGGCGTTTCTCATTCAACTGGGCTGGCAGCTCACTGCTAGAACCAGAAGATACAGAGCTGAGGGTTCACCAGGACCACGTATGAGAGTGCTCAGGTCCTCCAGGGCTGCGCCTGCCAGTGTTCAGGGACAAGTGCCAGGGGTTGAAGTCTGGCCAACTTCATGCAAGCCGTATAAGCTTTAACCCTGGTGCCTTCTCTCTGGCCCCAATGTATGATGATTTTTAATCGATGATGTCAGTTTTAGGTACAAATAAAAAAAAATAGAATTCATAGTGATGATGATTAGGATAAAAATCCTTTAAAATAATGTTAAAATTTTATGATTTTTATTGCTAAGCATGTTCAAATATAAATCAATATTTATTTCCTCCATATATATTAACCTTCTGATAAAATGGTATTTTATATCCAAATTCTTAGAATATTCATATATCACATGCTTTCTAGGTTTCTTTGTGACTAATCGGGTATTGTAAGGAGATAGACCATCATTGGTTTGAATACTGGCATTAAATAGTAGATGAATTTCTTGAGAAAGCAAAACACATGAATAGTTTTAATTATTCTTGTATGTATGATGTCACAATTGCAAGTGCTGGTTTTTAAGTGAATCTTATGTTTACTTATTTCTTTATTTGATTTGTCACCACACTTAGTGGTGCTCAGGGTTTACTCCTGGCTCTTCACTCAGGGAACTGGAGGGACTCAGAGGATGCTCTATGTTACCAGGGATCAAACCCAGGCTGATCATGTTCAAGGTGAAGGCAATGTCTCTACTCACTGTTTTTCCAGTGCTTTGTTTTACCAAAATGGGTTTTTATAATTGACTTAAAAATCAAAGCAAAAAGCATTTATGAAATAAAGAATGTGTCTATATAAAAACACTATGGTGGCCGGAGCGATAGCCCAGCGGGTAGAATGTTTGCCTTGCACGCAGCTGGCCCATGCTGGCCCGGGTTCAATCCTTTGCATCCCATATGGTCCCCCGAGCACCGCCAGGAGTAGTTCCTGAGTGCAGAGCCAGGGAGAAACCCCAAGCATTGCCGGGTGTGACCCAAAAAGCAAAAAAAAAAAAAAACACTATGGAACCACAAATATACTAATTTATTATATGCCCTCAGGGTACATTTTCCAGTGAGAACAGATTTTTTTCATCAAAAAATGTAGCACCACCAAATTATGTGGGCTTATAACAGCATTAGGGAAGGAGTCTCCCAACTGTGATCCCCAGAATATTCCAAAGGGGTGACAGGTGAAAAATCACATAAATAGGGAGCCACAGTGTGAGACTCGAAGACTCGAGTAGGACAGGGCAGGCAGGCAGGAAATGGCTGGTAATGGAGATGAGAAAATGCAGCAATAGATTAAACAAGGGGCTCTGATGATGAGACTGCTTTAGAAGCTTCAGATGTGAAAGAGCATAAAAGGATAACTGTCGTGCTCTGTGACTTGGAGTAAACCCTATGACATAATCAGCTGTTGAAAGTTTACAGTTCATAATTTCATATATATGAATATATAACTGTTACTGCAAGTATCTAGTAAATAAATGATTTCTGGGATCATCTCCTTGTAAAAATAAGAAGTGGTTTTATATTTTTTGTTTAACTCACATTAGGAATGCATGCTGTCTAATTCCATTCAGAGACTTTTTCCCATTAGTAGTCACCTATTATTAATTAATCTGCCATTTCTTTCCCACCCAGCATCAACTCATTCATTTACTAATCAAACAACAATTCTAGAGTGTAATTTGCAGGAGGAAATGCCCGTGTCTGAACTCCAGAATCCTAAAGATTTGATGGAAAGGCAGGGGTGTTATTTAATCCTCCTAACACGGGTGATTATTTTTCCTTTGATTAATGAAGACGCAGTGAGAATTCAAGAGCTAAAGGGTATGATGCCGCTTTAGGCTCACTTCAACCCTTAGCTAATTAGAAAATTGTTGCGCCCAATTAGACAAGTAATGATGCGAATGCTGGTTAAAGGAGCCGGCTAAATCCTTTTCTTTGGCCACCTTATTTGAAGATAAATTATCACTAAAAAACCAGAGTCACATTTCTTTGAAAATAATGGTAAGACAGATAAGCTAATCCCCTTAAGGAATTCCTATAGCTGCCGAAAGTTCCTAAATTATGCATTGACTTTTACACTAAGGTAAAGTCATACATATAGAAAGTAACATGCAGTTATTTGTGAGTGGATTGATAGGATCTCAGGTATGTTTATCCTCCTGGGATAGTAGCTAATAGGACTATTGTATCATGAGCTTACACGTATCTTCTTTCCACTAAACCTTGTTAGAAATAGAATAATCTGGTGAAGGCCTTGGACCTACCTGCGAACACTGATTTACCTTCCACCACTTCATCAACTTACTCAGTGTTTTATTTTAAAGGATTAGTATTTAAAAAGTTCATTTTAGTAAAGCACTGATTTGCAAAGTTTTTGATAGTTGGGTTTTTTTTTTTTAAAGTATTTTATTATACCACCGTGAGATATACAAATAAAAAGATATACAATTAAAAAGTTCATGTTTGGGTTTTGGTCATACAGTGTTTCAGCACCCGTCCCTCCACCAGTGCCCATCTCCCACCACCAACATCCCCGGTTCCCTCCCCCCTTCCCCAGCCCTGCTCCATGGCAGGTTCTTTATTTATTTGCCTTTCTCTCTCTTTCTCTTTTCCTTCCCTTCCAGACTATGGATTACAGAACATACATTAAAAGGTTGTCATGTGAATCCTTTTTGCCTCTATTTAATGCTCAGTTCTAGGTTGGCATTAGTACCCTCGACTATTATTAGCACACTGTTCCATTTTCTGTCTTTTCTAAACTCTGACTCCCCACACCTTTGTGATAATTTCTACCTTTGACAAGACCTCCGATATATGCTTCACTTGACCTTGGATATTGGTATCATAATATGTACATATATATATTTATGCCATGCAAATAAATGCAATCATTCTGTATCTGTCTCTCTCCTTCTGGCTAATTTCGCTCAACATAATCTTCTCCATGTCCATCCATTTATAGGCAAATTTTATAACTTCATTTTTCCTAACAGCTGCATAGTATTCCATTGTGTAGATGTACCAAATTGTTGTTTTGATTTGCATCTCTCTGATGATTAGTGATGATGAGCATTTTTTCATATGTTTTTTGGCCATTCGATGATAGTTGGGTTTTAGACATATAGTGTTCCAGCACCATCCCACAAGGTGCCAACTTCCCCAGTATTCCCAGGTTCCCTCTCACCTCCCTCACCCCCAGCCTGCCCTCTAGACAAGCACCTTTGTAAGTTGGGTTGTTAAAGTTTGGGTCTCATGATATTAGTGTCCTTGGCTCTGTGGTTTGGATACTTAGCTCTATCATTTGTTAACACCACTGATGTACCTTAATCTCCCTTTGCCCCTGCACTCTTCCCATGTCTTTTCTCCTCTGCTCCACTTGATTTATTTTTTTTCTTTCTATACTCTTGGGCTAAGGGTGATATAGGCACCACTCCCTCTTAAACCATCGTATTTCCCCATTCATGGAGTCTAAACACCACATATAAGTGATATCATCCTGTGTTATCATCCTGTGTTTTTCTTCTTTTATCTTGCTTCATTTAACAGGGTGTCCTCTCTGTTGCAGCGAATTGTCTCATTTCATCATTCCTTGCAGCTGTGTTCTGTTGTGTATCAGCACCTGAAGACCTTGTACAATTTAACTTAATACTGTTCCTAACATTGAATGTGTGTACAAATTTTCATTGGTTCCTAATTCCACTTCTGATTTTCTTTTTCTTCAAGTAACACATTTCCCTGTCCTCCCAAGTGAACTCTTGGCCTTTCACGTCTGTGGAAGATGTGGGCATATGCTGACCAACACACTATCCAACTTTGATCTTTGTTTTGTTTTGGGACTTCATTCGGGGTGCTCAGGATTTACTCCTGGCTCTGCACTCATGATAACTCCTGGTTGGCTCAGGGACTGCATGTGCTACCAGAGTTAGAAACCAGTTGGCTGTGTGCAAGGCAAGCATCCTACCCGTTATAGTATCTCTCCTGCTCCAGCTGTGCTGTTTGAAGTATTGGCTAGGGTAAGTACTAGGTCAGAAATACCAGGTCCATCAGACTCATATGAGAGGGTACCAGTGTCATCCCCTTTGCCTCTGACGATACCAGTATACCATTAAGATGGGAGTCTTTAGGGTATATTTGAATCATGAATCTCCAAGAATGAGTCTTTCCACTCAGCTTCTGACTCTGGTGAGGTGCTGGACTCTGATTGGTCAGTAATGAACGTAGTTGAGGCTCTGAGATGCAGCATGCTGAGCAAGTTTCAAATTGCTGCCAGTGTTCAGGGACAGTGTATTGAGAAATAAAACCTTCAGGGTTGAGTGAAAGGTAGAAATATTAAAAATTAAGAGAAGATGCCTTTATTTCCAACTTCTCTCTTTTCTTTAAAAGTTGGATTATTTATCTATCTATCTATCTATCTATCTATCTATCTATCTATCTATCTATCTATCTATCTATTATCTATCTATCTATCTATCTATTTATTTATTTATTTATTTTCTTTTTTGGGTCACACCCGGCAATGCTCAGGGGTTACTCCCTGGCTCTGCACTCAGGAATTACTCCTGGCGGTGCTCAGGGGACCATATGGGATGCTGAGGATCAAACCCGGTCGGCCGTGTGCAAGGCAAACACCCTACCCGCTGGACTAGCTCTCCGGCCCCTAAAAAGTTGGATTTAGTGCCCTAGCTCGCACCCTAAATGTTTTTTCTCTTTAGACCCATGTCTGCAATTCTGCAGAAGCCAGTGCCAGCTACAGCACTGTATTTCAGCACCTGGAACAGTTCCTTTTTAGACAAGTCAAATTTCATGCTACTTAGATGTACCTGTACTGTGGAAAGAACTCTTTGCCTACTCAATCCTTTTTCTAGCATTTTCTTATTAGTAAATGAGAGAACCATTTAGATCAGATATTTAATATTTATGTCGAAGTCATTTGTGATTCTCTTTATTTTTTATCCTTATGTACAGTACGCCAATCAGTTCTATATTTTGATACCCCTGAAACATTCCTTAGGAAGTCTCCTTTGCTTGTTGACTGAAGGTGATAAACCCTAATAATAGGCCGTTCTCCCTAATTTCATCTAGCTAAATTGATAACATCTAAACAGGATACAACATTCCTGTTTGCATCACTCACAAATCGTGTTCCCATACTTAAAAAGTGTCAGTATTTCACCATTGTCCATAAATGTAAGTCCAAATAGATACAACACTCAATTTCTTCATCGGTCCACACTTCCAGTTTGTTACCATGCCTTTTTCCTCAAAGTCTCAGTGTTTTCTAATTCTCTAATTAGAATTAGAGAATTTTCTAATTCTAACCTCTCTAATTCTCTTCTGTTCACGATTCTGATATGCTGTTTTCATGCATGGGCAACTATGTATGGTAGATATGTGCCATATCTCTGAAGTTCTATAATATTCAGAAGTTCATAAGTCAGAAGACTTTTTTTGCACTGTTCTTTTAAAATTCAGCTCAGTCTTCTAGGTCCATTCCTTGTTTTTCCTAAAATGCAAAATATTCCTTAATAATAATGCCCTTCAGTAAAATTAACAGCTTACTCCATTCTCCCATTTTTGAATGAAGGTGATAAATCCTACTAATAGGTAGTTCTCCCCCTAATTTCATCTAGCTAAATTGATAATATATAAACAGGATACAAGATTCCTGTTTGCATCACTCACTTTTCTAATGTTAGTTTTATATCCCTTTGTCTTTTACTCATAATTTGCACGAAAGCATTTAGTAGTGCTGGGATCCTAATGAAAATTCTTGAGTTTATTCTATAAATAGTGATGTTATTATCAAAGAGAATGGGCTGTCCTTTGAGATTTTTTACTCTGCCCTAGTTAAAAATTTACATAAAGAAAGAAATTACTGGGTGTTGTGGGAAATTCTTTCCTATTAAAGTGTTCATGATGATTAGAGCATCCCTATAATGCCTCAAATGCAGATAGTACTTTTATTTCTATAAAAGCACCAGGTTGAAGCCACCAGTAAAGATTCTGAAACCATATTTTTGCTCACTTTTATTATGAGATGAGTTAGGATAGGAAAACAATGGGACAAAGTAGTTTCCCTCCTAGGCAACAGTTTTTTTTCCCATGACTACCCAAGAGAAACTTATTTATATGTATTTTTTGCAATTTCAGCTATAAACTCTAATACATTTTCACAATGATTTTGAAATAAGGGCCGAATGTGTTGAGCACATAAAGAAATTAAAGACTCTAATTTCTGTGTCAACATGATTAGTGACAGGATTATGAGTAACTAGTAGTCTGCTTCTGTTAAATTTATTTATTTAAAAAACACTGATTTACAAAGTTACTGTTAGACATATATTTTGACACAACTCCTTCCACCCCCCCATCCCTCACCTGCCACCTTGGCAGGCAGGCACTTTTTAACATTCTGTGAGTATAGCTTAGATCTCATGTTTCCAGTGTTGTTGAGTCTGGGCTTTGGACATATAACTATACCACTTTCTCACATCGCTGGTATAACTGATGTCCCTGAATCCTGTTCCCATGTTACTCTCTTTTCTCTCCTTCCACCCTTGATTTCTTTCCTTCTCTGTTTTTATCTTCTTTTCTCTGTGATGACAACAGATCAAGGCATCCTTCTTTTACTACATTATAGTTCCTCATGAAGTTATTCTAAGTGAGATCTTGTTTGTCTTTCTTCTGGCTCACTTCATTCTACATATTGAGTTTCAACCAAGTTTCATCAAATTGAATGATTTCATCATTCCTGCAGCTTCACAGTATTTCATTGAGTACATATATCACAGTACTGGGCAGTACTGGGCTGCTACTGGCTCTCACTGTGCCCAGCCGCTCATGAGGTGCCTGGGAGGGATGGCAGGTTCTAGCCCTGGCCCGCCACCCCAGCAGAGCTTCACAACAAGCCAGACGAACCCCCACTCCATGAGGACCTCCATTTTCCACATCTTGACTTCCCCTCGTCTGAACTTCCACCCAGCAGACCAGCCTATCACAGCCCAGCTCATCGAGATCCAGCCTGCTGCAGTCTTTTTAATCCGGCCCAGGTATGCTGATCCAGAGACAGACATGGGGCAGAGCTGCTACTGGCTCTCACTGTGCCCAGCTGCTCATGAGGTGCCTGGGAGGGATGGCAGGGTCTAGCCCTGGCCCGCCACCTCAGCAGAGCTTCACAGCAAGCCAGACGAACCCCCACTCCATGAGGACCTCCGTTTTCCACATCCGGACTTCCCTCTCGTCTGAACTCCACCCAGCAAACCAGCCTATCACAGCCTGGCTCGCTGTGATAATGCTGGATTTTGAGATGACTACAAGAGTATGCTACCCGCATGGCAGAGCCTGGCAAGCTACCCGTGTCATATTTGATATGCCAGTAACAATTATAGACCTCATCCCATGACCTGATGGAATTGTTTGAGGCTCTTTATGTTCCTGGATCAAGCAGGTTCCCTTGGGCTCTACTTGCATGAGACAGGTCATATGGAGATGTTACTGGTGCCCGCTAGAGCAAATCGAAGATGAACAGGAAGACAGTGATGCAGTGACATATATCACATCTTCACAGTCCATTCATGTATCGTTGGACACCAAGGTTGATTCCGTATCTTAGCTGCTGTACTGAGTGCTGCGATAAATAATGGTACGCATATGTCATTTTGCATGAAGGTTTTCTGTCCTGGCAGTAGATGCCCAACAGTGGAATTGCAGTCATACGGCAGCTCAGTTACAAGTTCTAGAGAGGTTGAACCATGGTAGTCTGCTCCTTAACACACAAGAAGACTTGACTGTCAACAGCTTCTTTCTGTTTCAATTATGCATCTGTGTTGAGTATTCTGAGAGAATGAGTATTCTGAGAGAATGAGTAATGATATGTTGGTTTGATATATATACTATTGAAGTGCAAGACAGGAGAACTCAACAATACAATTAAGCTACCACCAACTAAAGCAAAATACATCAAAGAAGCAAAATTTGTTTACTAATTAACAAATTAGTGATACTAACAGGTCTGTAACTTAAACAAATATTTGGTGATTAGAAGTAGCTAGAAGACAAATATGTCTCAAAAAAATCAGGGAATATTTAATGTTTTTTTCCTATCTTTTTTGTCCCACACCCTCTAGTGGTCAGGGATCAAGCATCACTCTCAGTGGTGCTTGCAGGCCCCACATAATTCTGGGGATTCTACCTGCGCCTCCTGCAGGCAAAGCATGTGCTCACCCTGCTGAGTATTTCCCAGCCCAGAGCAGCTTGTTTCTAGGTGACTTGTTTTGCTCCAAATTGAATGTCAGCATGAGTTAGAGTAAGAAATAACAGTATTAACTAGTTCAGAAGTTACCTAGCTGATTAGTGTAATAAAATCACACAAGCTAAATTAGCTCAGGAGAGAAAAAGTCATCAGAATTAGGTTGAATTAGAGACAATAGTATTTGATATATACATACAAATATATCTGTATCTTCATACCTTCCTGCCTTGATGAAGAAAAAATTTACTAATTGTAGCTAAGCTTTTACTTGACTCAGGCCGATATCCCCCTTACCTCATTGTTGTATTGTGATGTTGCACTCATGTCTGCCTGTGAGGCTCACACAGTTCGTTGTGTTGTAGGTGATTGCATGGCAGGCCAGATGAGCCCTCCTTCACTCTGCTTTCGGGCTTGCCAGCTTTAATTGTGACGATTGCCCATATGCTCGCCAGGGGTCGCTGTGGTACTTGCACAGGATCGTACTTGCTGGATATGGTACTCATACAGCTTTTTGGTGTTGCTTACAGTGGAGTGAGCACACACACCTGGAAATTATTTGCAGCTCCCAGGATCACAGAGGGCAGAGCTGCCAGGATTGCGGCCGATTCATGTTGTGGCTATGGAGATCTGAACTAGACATCTTACGTTTGCCCGCAGGCATTAAAATATGGAACTTTACCACTGTCTCCACCACCCTGGGGTGGATCCCCCCCATCAGTTGTACTCTACAATATGGATCTTATCCTTTTTCCTCCTGCCCCTCATACTTGACCTAATTCTGGTTAAAGGTATATTTTGCATTTTAACTACAAACTGGTAGGCACCAATGTGGTTCAAATTGCTCTCGCTTTTCTCCTTGGAGTCTTGGGTTATTGCTCTCAGATTGTTTCTTAATTATCTCACACCCAGTTTCTCCAGTTATGAGTTAGGATGGATCTGAAGAATATTGGGAGATTTCAGGTAACAATGGCTTAGAGCGATTGGATCTTGGATGGAGAAAACCATGTCAGACAGAGATTCACAGTCACTAGGACATGAAGATCCAGTGAATGATCAGAATTCTCCCAGAAACACTGGACACTGTGTTAGGATCACAAATGCTTTCTGAGGTAGAAAAAGCCATCCTGCACTGTTCCAAGTGTCTTGCACCTGTGCAAGTAAATGTGACATTCTAGGTGTGGGGACCCAAGGGTTGCCCCAGACTTAAGAGTCTAGAACCAACTCTGAGCTTTGGGGTGAAGGTTTAAAGGAACCACCCTCTGAGAAGGCACATTGGAGATGGAAACAAGACTAAACAGGACAGTCAGTGAACGCAGATCTTTTAAAGCTTTTTCACTGCCTCTCTTGAGTGTTAGTATCAGTCTGAAGTCTCTTGTTCACTTCTTCTCTGCTGCTCCATTAAATTACCCCTGATTATCACTGAAACTCTCCAGAGTCTGTGCTGTTTGTTCCCTTGTGGGACTCCAGGAAGTGAACAGTGAGGGCAGTGGAAAGAGTGGGATTTCCCCTACGTGATGGTTGCTGCACAATTTGAGAGGATCCGACACTGGTATTTCTGGGAGAATCAGGGCCAGAAGTGCTGAGTGGCAGGAAGGGGTAGTATAGAGGCAGTTGCCACTTGGTTTGACATGTATAAAACAAATCCGCTATGCTGTTAGATATGTCGAAGAAGGTGAGGCTTAACAGGAGGGCTCATGGGCCAGAGAGATAATGCAGGGGGTAAGGTGCTTGCCTTGCATGTGGCTGATCCTGCTGTGATACCAGCACAGAATAAGGCCCCAAAGCACCACCAAGAGGAAGCCCTGAGCACAGCCAGGTGTGGTCCAACCTCTCCCCAGATAGGAGAGACCACAGTTACAAAGTGAATTGTAATAAATAGGCTCTATGACTACTGTTTATTATTTAGAAGCATTGTTGCCTGATTTGTTCAGATTGTTTCAAAAGTCTGAGATTGATAAGGCTCTCACTTTTGGGTGGTTGCTTCAAGTACCAATGTAATTATATAGAATTGCTAAGTCTAGCTCAAAGACAAAGCTCGCAGATGCTCTGGAAAGTAGGTTTTTAAAACCTGACATCCACACAGTTAATAACAATATGTACTTCATATTTAGACACACATGCATATAAGTATGTGCAATGCACTCAAATGGCTTAGGAAAGAAAGGATATGTTGTCTTTGTTATAATTATTTTCCTATTCTTGTTACACATTTAGCTATTTTGCAGTTTTAAATTATTCTTGTCTACATCTTAATAAAAATGACAAAAACTATAGATAGGGATAGAATACTGAAAGCAGCAAGATCAAAGAAGGAAATTACATACAAAGGAACATCTCTAAGATTTACAGCAGACTTTTCTGATGAAACACTCCGAGCCCGAAAACAATGGTGGGATAAGGCGAAAAGGCTCAATGAACTGCAGGCTTCACCAAGAATTCTTTATCCGGCCAGGCTCACATTCAGATATGAAGGAAAGATACACAACTTCATGGATAAGCAACAACTCAGGAACTTCATGGACTCAAAACCAACTTTTAAAAGAAGGACTGAAGGGTCTACTCTAATGCGACCAAACCCATAAGCACAACAAACACAAAAAAGAATGATGGCACAAAATCCAATGACAATAATCTCTCTCAATGTCAATGGTCTAAATGCACCAATTAAGAGACACAGAGTGACAAAATGGATTAAAAAATTGAACCCAACATTCTGCTGTCTACAAGAAACGCATCTGAATAAGCAGAACAAACACAGACTCAGAGTCAAAGGTTGGAAGACCATTCTCCATGCAAACAACTCCTCCAAAAAAGGCTGGTGTGGCCATATTAGTATCAGATAATATAGACTTCAGGCTGAAAAAGGTTAGAAGGGACAACGAAGGCCACTTCTTATTAATTAAGGGGTATGTACACCAGGAAGAAATTACACTACTAAACATATATGCACCCAAGAGGGTCCAGCAAAATACATAAAACAACTGCTAAGAGACCTCAAAGAAGACAGTAACAGTAGCACAATAATAGTTGGAGACTTCAACACTGCTCTATCAACGATGGATAGATCAACAAGACTGAAACTCACCAAGGAAATATTGGACCTGAAGGAAGAAATGGAAGAAAGAGAGCTAGTGGATATATACAGGGCTTTTCATGCCAAAAAAGCTGAATACACATTTTTCTCTAGTGCACATGGAACATTCTCCAAGATAGACCACATGCTGAGCCACAAAGCATACCTCAAAAAAATTAAAAAAGATAGAAATTGTGTCAGCTATCTTTTCAGACCATGATGCACTGAAAATGGAAGTTAACCGTACACAGAAACAGGGAGTCAAACCAAACACCTGGAAACTGAACAGCTCACTCCTGAACAACAAATGGGTCATAGAAGAAATCAAACAGGAAATCCAAAGATTTCTGGAAACAAATGAAAATGAAGATACCAATTATAAGAACTTGTGGGACACAGCAAAAGCCGTGTTAAGAGGGAAGTTTATAGCTCTGCAAGCATTCATCAGGAAACAAGAAAGGGCCCACATAAATAACCTGACTACACAGCTGAAGACATTAGAAAAAGACCAACAAAAAGGAGCCCAACCCAGGCAGAAAAAAAGGAAATAATAAAACTTAGAGAGGAAATCAATGAGTTGGAAACAAAAAAAAACAATCCAAAAGATTAATGAAACCAAGAGCTGGTTTTTTGAAAAAAATAAACAAGATTGACAAACCATTGGCAAGACTTGTAAGTACAGGGAAAGAGAAAACCCAAATAAACAGAATCAGAAATAAAATGGGTGACATCACAACAGAAACCACAGAAATCCAAAAGATCATCAGAGATTACTTTGAGAGCCTGTATGCCGTGAAACATGAGAATCTAGAAGAAATGGATCAGTTCCTGAAGTCCTATAACCTCCCACGGCTGAAACAAGAAGACCTCCAATACCTGAATAAACCTATCACCATCGAGGAAATAGAAACAGTAATTAAAAAGTCTGCCCAAACACAAAAGCCCAGGTCCAGACGGATTCCCTAGTGAACTCTACCAAACCTTTAAGGAGGGACCTACTGCCAGTCCTTTTCAAGCTCTTCCAGGAAATAGAAGAAACAGAAACACTCCCAAACAGCTTCTACGAGGCACATATCACCCTGATACCCAAAGCAGGGAGAGACAACACAAAGAAAGAAAACTACAGACCAATATCCCTGATGAACACGGATGCTAAGATCTTCAACAAAATACTAGCAAACAGAATCCAAAGACTCATCAAGAAGATTATACATCATGACCAAGTAGGGATTCATCCCGGGAATGCAAGGATGGTTCAACATTCGCAAGTCAATCAACATAATACATCATATCAATAAAAGAAAAAAATAAAAACCATATGATCCTTTCAATAGACGCAGAAAAAGCATTTGACAAGATCCAGCACCCGTTCATGATTAAAACGCTCCAGAAAATGGGAATTGAAGGGACTTTCCTCAAGATAGTTACAGCCATCTACCAAAAGCCCACAGCAAGCATCATTCTAAATGGGGGAAAAGTTGAAAGCCTTCCCCCTGAGATCAGGGACAAGACAAGGTTGCCCCCTCTCACCTCTTTTTATTCAATATAGTACTGGAAGTACTTGCCATAGCAATCAGAGAAGAAAAAGGACATCAAGGGCATCCAGATAGGCAAGGAAGAAGTCAAGCTATCATTATTTGCAGATGACATGATATTATACCTAGAGAACCCTAAACTCTCTACCAAAAAACTCCTAGAAACAATAGACGCATATAGTAGAGTGGCAGGATACAAAATCAACACCCAAAAGTCGGTGGCTTTCCTATATACAAATAACGAAAGAGAAGAAAGGGATATTAAGGAAACTATTCCATTCACAATTGTGCCACAGAAAATCAAATACCTAGGAATCAACTTACCCAAGTATGTAAAGGACCTGTACAAAAGAAAACTACAAGACACTGCTCCAAGAGATAAAAGAGGACACAAGGAAATGGAAACACATTCCCTGTTCATGGATGGGGAGAATCAACATTGTCAAAATGGTAATACTCCTAGAGCTCTGTACAGATTCAATGCAGTCCCTATGAGGATACCGATGACATTCTTCAAAGAAATTGACCAAACGCTCCTGAAATTTGTATGGAACAATAAACCCCCAAGGATAGCTAAAAAGCAATCCTCGGGAAAAAAGAAGATGGGAGGCATCACCTTTCCCAACTTCAAACTGTACTACAAGGCAGTAGTAATTAAAACAGCATGGTATTGGAATAAAAACAGACCTGTGGACCTATGGAATAGAATTGAGTATCCTGACACCCAACCTCAAACACATGATCATTTAATCTTTGATAAAGGTGCAATGAGTCTAAAATGGAGTAAGGAAAGCCTCTTCAACAAGTGGTGTTGGGAAAACTGGGCAGCAACATGTAAAAAAATGAATTTGGACCTGTGTCTAACACCATGCACAAAAATCAGATCAAAATGGATTAAAGATCTCAATATCAGACTTGAATCCATAAAAGTACATTGAAGAAAATATAGGAAAAACCCTCCACGACATTGAAGCTAAAGGCATCTTCAAAGGTGAAACATCACTAACAAAGCAACTAGAAGAAAAGATAAACATATGGGACTACATGAAACTAAAAAGCTTCTGCACCTCAAAAGAAACAGTGACTAAGATACAAAAAGCAGTCCACAGAATGGGAAAGAATATTCACCCAATACCCATCTGATAAGGGGTTAATATCCAGGATATATCAGGCACTGGTAGAACTTTACAAGAAGAAAACAAACAACCCCATCAAAAAATGGGGGAGAAGAAATGAACAGAAACTTCAGCAAGGAAGAAATTCGAATGGCCAAAAAACATATGAAAAAATGCTCATCATCACTAATCATCAGAGAGATGCAAATCAAAACAACAATGAGATACCACTTTACACCACAGAGACTGGCACATATTCAAAAGAGCAAGAACAACAAGTGCTGGCGTGGATGTGGGGAAAGGGGACACTCATCCATTGTTGGGTGGGAATGCCGGCTGGTACAGCCTTTCTGGAAAACAATATGGACTTTCCTCCAAAGACTAGAAATTGAACTCCCATTTGACCCAGCCATACCACTCCTGGGAATCTACTCTGGGAAACCAAAAATACGCAGCGGAAACACCATCCCTACTTTTATGTTCATAGCAGCATTATTCACAATAGCCAGAATCTGGAAGCAACCAGAGTGCCCGAAAATCGATGACTGGATAAAGAAGCTTTGGTACATCTACACAATGGAATACTATGCAGCTGTTAGGAAAAATGAAGTTATAAAATTTGCCTATAAATGGATGGACATGGAGAAGATTATGTTGAGCGAAATTAGCCAGAAGGAGAGAGACAGATACAGAATGACTGCATTTATTTGCATGGCATAAATATATATGTACATATTATGATACCAATATCCAAGGTCAAGTGAAACATATATCAGGAGGTCTTGTCAAAGGTGGAGATTATCACAAACGTGTGGGAGTCAGAGTTTAGGTAAGACAGAAAATGGAACAGGGTGCTAATAATAGTCGAGGGTACTAATGCCAACCTAGAACTGAGCATTAAATAGAGGCAAAAAGGATACACATGACAACCTTTTAATGTATGTTCTGTAATCCATAGTCTGGAAGGGAAGGAAAAGAGAAAGAGAGAGAAAGGGAAAGAAATAAAGAACCTGCCATGGAGCAGGGCTGGGGAAGGGGAGGGGAACCGGGGATGTTGGTGGTGGGAGATGGGCACTGGTGGAGGGACGGGTGCTGAAACACTGTATGACCAAAACCCAAATATGAACTTTTTAATTGTATATCTTTTATTTGTATATCTCACGGTGGTATAATAAAATACTTAAAAAATAAAATTATCCTAAAAAGGACATGAGATTGAAGCTAAAAAAAAATTATTCTTGTCTATTAATGGCGAACATCATACTATTCCTCCAAATTATTGAGAAATATTGAGTATGTCTAAGGTAAACCTATCTTTCATTAGGTATTTTAAGAGCTCATTATTTCTTTCTAGGGGGCTTTTACAATCCACTAGGGAATTGCCTACAGGGTATTTTTTAATCATTAATGAGAGTAGATGGAAGGACCATAGTAAAATTGCAGAATAAGGTTAATTCTGTACTGTGAATCAGAAGAGTAAGAAGTTGAAATTAATCAATCCCCATTTTAAAAAATTTAAAATACCTATCATTCTGAGTCAAGTCTCAAAATAACTAGTGCTATTTTGCATTTATAATGTACTACTTGGGGAGCCATTGGCGCATGTGAGCATTGGGATAAAAATTTAAATTGATAACAGTTTAAAATTAAAAAAAAATGGATTCTTATTCACCCACATTCAGTATTCTAAGGGCTCAATAACCCTCATCTAGATTGCCTTTGCCTATTGGAGAGCACAATTGGTCATTGTCCTTAGGATCTCTGGTGATAGTAGTTTTCGGCTTTTCCGTATTTTTCTGCATTGCCCACATCACATTATAATGTGATTTATGCTTGTTTTAGAAATAGCCTATCCTTAATCTTCTATTAGCTAGTGATACAAGATATACTTCCCCCCACCTCCCATTATTTTTTTTGATTTAAGAATTAAGACAGACTCTCACCATTAGCACTAGTTTTCTGCTGTCCGGACGCTGCAGCACATCAGAGTCCGCCCGAGAGGGACGTGACCTCAATCGAGATTAACAGAGCAAGACGAGTTTGAGCACAGGTGGCAGCTCCCAGAGGTAGAGAATCACCAGGAATTCATCAGATAGAGCTGGGGTCACCCTTTCCCCTCTCCATTTTGTCTGGCCTGTGGTCCCTTAGGAGCTGCCCTGGGGCGACCAGCCATAGCATGCAGAGCCTCAAACGCAGCTGGGGGAACTGGAACTCAGCTCTCCCCCAGCTCAGCTGACATTGGGGCCCCCAGGAGGACGATGGGTTTGGGAGTGGGCCCATCGCCTCTGGGGTCTCGGAAGCAGCCTGCTGAGACTCGCCCACCACATTGCTTCACCATTTTCGCTATCCGGACACTGCAGCACAAGAGTCCACCGGGTGTGATGCTGACCTAAGGCGAGATTAACAGAGCAAGACGAAGTTCGAGCCTGGGTGGGCAGCTCCCAAAGATGGGAATCACCAGGAATTCGTCCAGATGGAGCTGGTCGCCCCTTCCCCTTTCCATTTTTGAGCTGGTGGCCCCACCAGGAGCTGCTCTGGGGCGACCAATCCATGTGAGCCTCAGACGTAGCTGGGGGAACTGGAACTTCGGCTCTCCCCTAGCTCAACTGACCATGAGGCCCCCAGGTGGACAGATGGGTTTTGGGTGTTGGCCCATCACCTCTAGGGGTCGGAAGCAGCCGGATGAGACTTGCCCACCACATTAGCCGCCATTCACGTGGCCACTGGCAGCCGCGTGGTCCATCACACTAGTGGAAACAGTTATGTCCTTTAATGTACTGCATTCTACGATGTAGGAAAGGTAGGCAGGAGGGAGAGATAGAGTGGAGAGAAAAGATATACAGAACCCACCAATTAGTTAGGGTGCGGGAGGGATGGGAAGTGGGACATTGGTGATGGAGATGGGTTCGGGTGGAGGGATGGGTGTTGGAACACTGTGGAACCAAAACTTGAGCATGAGGCATGAGCATATTGCAATTGTATGTCTAAAAGGAGTGTAATAAAATTTTTAAAAAAATTAAGACTTACATACTTTCAGAGTTCATTTTATCCTTACTTATAGTGAGATTATTATCTTGCCCCTGGAGCAAAGGACATTGCAGTATCTGGCATTATTCCTCAGTTCCACAGAGTTTGGGGAACAATAATACACAATATGGACTACCAAATGATTGAACAGTAAGCACTCCCTTCTGCACTAGAGGAGAAGGGCATCCTATATTCCCTTCTCCTGTGCTAGAGAAGGGAATTCCTACATTCCTTCTTCTGCACTGCCCTGCTTCCTTCAGGTAGCATCACATAATCCTGTAAGTCAAAGAGCAGAGCACGGCATTTCTGGTTTCTACTGAAATTCCTTATGGGCATTAAAATCTCTCAGTTTTCTATCATGGCCATCAGGACATAATGTCTTTTGTGTTATTTTTGTTCTCTTCCCCAAGTAGTTGCATTTTGAAAGTGAGATTAGGAATTACTTCTGTCTGAGCAGAAAACGTGATTACTCTAAGTAGGGACCTGATGTGTGACCAATTTTGAAAGGTCTGTGCTTGAATGTGAAAATGCGCTGACTAGCTAACCAGTTAGTAACTAGGAATGCAGCCTCATCAATCTAGTAGGGTAGGTTTGAGTGCCAGTCGATTTCAGAGATGTCGAGATTTTCTTTTGAAGTTCTGGATGGCAAGACCCCAAGACTTACCAGGGCTTTCTAGGAAGCTACTGAAAAAGAAATGAAACAGAGTTAACTGTGAATGCCTTGAATACTCAGCAGTTGGAATTTCTGACAAAATTTGAAATGATGTCTTCTGATGCCATGCATTGAGTATCAGCATGTCTTGGACGTTAGAACTTTGACCCTATGTGTCCTTGATGTGGTTTGCTGACAACTCTGCACCTTGTTAGGTAATTATTACCTCAGTCTAATGGAAGTCACCAAAACGTCCCCCACTATTGCCTCAGGACACCAAATATTACACCTGGCGAAAGCTACCTGGACCCGGTGAGGATTCTAGGCTCAACTAGGCTCAATGACTTATCAGTAGAGCTTCACTCCTTTCTAGCTTGTATCAAATATACAGCTAGAGAAATGTAAGAAAATCTCTCTTTGGTCAGTGGAACTGCTTTGCCTGTTTTCTAGGAAGTGTGTAATCTCCTGTGGAAGGCCAGTGCGGTGTGTGTAGAATACCATAATCTGAAATGGACCACAAGGTCTTCACTGGTAAGAGGGTGGTGTCCTCACTAGTTTATCCTGAATTCTTGTTATTGCGGGTGTTCTTATCTAATTTATCCCCTCAGGGGTATCATATGGAACAGAATTCTGCATTTATGGAGCTATCATATTTTCCAAGCTTAACAAGTTTTATAGAAGCTAAAATGTTAATTATAGATTATTTTTATATAGCATTATTATAGATAAGAAACTTCTATTACATAATGTGGATAATTGAATCTTTGTCCTTTACATTAACTCTGGAGTCACTAACGACCCCTCAGAGACAAGCGCATGATAATATTACAAGTAATGGAGCTCAGCTTTTTATGGATTTTGTAAGGCATTTATGACTGGCTTGGGAATCAAGCTCCCCATTTGCAGCATTGGTGGAGGAATGTCTTTCAAGTTTCACTTTAGTTGACCTACAAATAACCTTTTGGAACAAAACCAATTTGTAAATTAGGAGTTCCTTGTAATTGAGGTCAGAAAAGTTAAATCAACAGGAATATAATTTTGATGTTGAACTACCTTATAAAACATTGAATTATAAAGGTATTTGCAAAAATATATGTATAAAAATGGTGTGGTTGTAGCCAGATTGGGACAGTGGGTAAGTGTTTGTTTTTACATGCACACAGCCTTGATTTCATCCTTGACACCACATATGCTCCTAGGCTGTAAAGAATCCTGAACACAGAGCAGGGCAGCCCTAGGCATAGCGAGTGTGGGCCCAAACAAACAGGTATGTGTGTGCAAATATGTGTGTAGATATGTCTGAATATAGGAGTGATGTAGATAACTTTTGAGATTAAGATTTATTTTAATTTTAGTTTCTAGCATCTATTAGAAATCAGTCCAGGAAGGATTACTGTGTGGGGTCTGGCCGGCTGGCTAACTCTTGACTCCTCAGAGGATTCTTCCTGATTCAAGTCTCTCGGAACTCGGAATGGGTGGAACCTGACATACCACTAACCTTTTCTGTGTGTCCTCTGGGATGACATGAAGAAGGGGTGCTTTGAGGAAGTCAAAAACTCCCCAAGAGTTAACAGAAGTCGATAAGCTGTCCATTACCAAAGCACACACCCAGAAAAATATGAAAAAACAAAAGGCAAAGGCAAAAAGGAGAGAAAAGGTGTATATAACCAAAGTAGGTAAGCAAGGGAAGCGGGTTCCTTGGATCCGTCTGGCCAAGCCGCAACTGAGATGGAGCAATATGTGTCAGTTCATTTATCCTGGGCACACAGCCTTGGTGGGCATGCTAATTCCTTGGCTTCTGACCAAGCATTAACTTTGTTGTCACTGGTGGTAGCCTGAGATTGAGTTTTTTAGCCATGACTGTTGATTGTTTCCTCTTCCTTTTATCTACAACAAAAGTAAAACAATGCTTTGTAAACCAACAAAGTCCAATTCCCTCTCTCACAGATGGTCACATGGGAGTAGTAACAGTCAGGGAATAAAGGAATAATAATAGCAGTTCCTTTAAGGGAATCAAATATTAAAAAAAAATAAGCGAGAATCATCAGGAAGGAAGGCTTAGATTTGGAGATTTAAAAGGAAAGCGCAAGAATAATGCATGGAAGATGTTTGCTTCCCTTAGTCTGAAAACCTGGCCATAGGCAGTTACCCAACTGCTTTGGGAAGGCAGAGGTGCGATATCCACAAAGCATGAAATCGCCAAGAGCAAAGTGAAAGCAGGCCCTGCTCTGGGGACTTCGCTAAAATATTTCTTTGTGAGGAAATGGGGCACCTGTCCAGCTCTTGTCTGGATAATTCCAAAGAATTTAATGGTGGTGGTGGTGACTGCGGGCCTCTGTGGACCATTTGCGAAAGATTACTTCATAAGTAAGAATTCAGATCAACTGTCACGGGTGCCACTGGACAGAGAAAATTTTTGACTGTGACTCAATGCTGCATGTGCTCAGCTACAGAAACCTGAAGGATGCATGGAGTTATTAGTACTTGATGAGGATTATATCTTCATCGGCAACATCCTATGTGAACTTTAGGTCTCCTTTAAACTGGAGCTGGATTTAGAGAGCCCCGTATCAAACTACTAATATTATATGGGTGTGAGTCAATTTTCTCAGTTCAGCCCATCAAAGGCTGGAGTATCCCTGTTGGAGAAATTGGGAAAGAGCAGAGGTTATTAGATTTTCTAAACATAGTTACTTTCACGAGATAGAACTAAATTATAGATAAGCTATACATACGATTAAGGCAATCATCTTGTCTTAAAAACAAATTTAAAAGCATTACTGTGAATCCCTTCTAAAGAGTAACTTTGCTTTACAGTTGGAATGAGTGTTTGAGAAAAATATTGGAAATAAATTATCACATTTATTTCCAGTTCAAGGAATAGATTTATTATAACAAGTTTACATATTACCTAAAATCTAAACTTTGTTTGTCTGTACATATCAGGATATCTCCTGACTCTGTAGTCTGGGATCACTCGGAGAATTCAGGGGGACCATGGGGGTGCGAGGGATTAAGCCTGTTGTCAACTGTGTATAAAAGCAGCTTAATCTGTTACCACTGTCTCTCGGCCCTGTATTGAATTTTAATTGAGCTCATTTACTAAAAATATTCAAATCAGGATTAAAAAATTTCCCACTATTATAGTTGTAGGGTAACTTTAGACACAGATGGATTATACACAAATAATGAAAAATGCCACTTTTATAGTACTTTTATAG
>JAJIBD010013049.1:0-54067 GCA_021461705.1 Cryptotis parvus | reverse complement strand
ACCTTCTGCATATTTTATTACGTGAAATGTTTATTTTTAAGTAAGATTGTAACAGGATGAACCATCTCGGCATTTGATGTGCATCTTTGCTCTTGTTTGTCCACTGGAGGGGGGGCACCTCTTGTTAAAGACGGGCTTGGTTGGCATTCTTTGTGCAGTTCTTAAAAACCGCCCTTTCACTTGTTCTTCTAAATATATATTCAACCGGTGTTTTATAATGTCTAATGAATAATCTACGGTCAGTGTTCCGTTGTGTGGCTGTACCATAATTCATTCACAAACGCTGCTGGGAGTTTCCGGTCTGTTCTGGGTTTCGGCATAAGCTGTTGATGCGCTGAGCGCCCTAACAGCTGATATTTCACAGGGTCCTTTCGGAACTCTCGCAGACACACTTGTCCTGCTTCCTAGACCCCGCCTTCCTGTGGCCGTAGCTCTGTCTTCCTGATGTTGTCAACTGCTCTTGCCAAGCAATGTGAGGCTTCCATAATGCACACAGTAGTGGTCGTTTCTGTGTAGGAAATGCATTTATTGTCAGCAATGTGGTTTGCTTTTCTCGGGCCAATATCGCCCTAATTTTATAACTCGTATTTAGAAATTTGGGGTGTTTCAGAATCATTCCTGTGATTTCTTGGGGGACAGTTTCATGAAGGTGATATTTCTTTGAAGTTTGTAGGTTTGTAGTTTGTGAAGTAACTGATGTCTGAGCGCAGGGGCAGAGCGGTTCCTTGCTCTCCCTGTGCCCAGCCGTTCATGAGGCGGTCGGGAGGCATGGTGGGTTCCAGCCTTGGCCCACCCCGCAGAACCTCCCGCGCCCCCCCCTCCATGGGCGCCGCCTTTCCACATTGGACTTCCCTCCATCAGAACTCCCCCAGCCGACCGCCCTCCAGCCCGGTCTCGACCCCACCCTGGGCGTTTCTTCCTCCGGCCCAGGTATGCTGGTCAGGACTCTCGCATGGGGCAGAGCGGTTCCTTGCCTCCCTGTGCCCAGCCGTTCTGAGGCGTCGGGGGCATGGTGGGTTCCGCCTCCCCACCACCCGGCAGAACCTCCAACAAGCCAGCGGCCCCCCCCTCCATGGCGCCACCATTTTCCCATTGGGCTTCCCTCTCATCAGAACTCCCCAGCCGCCCTCACCCGGCTCGGCGGCCTTCGTGCCTGGTTCTATCAATAAGCTTTATTTGGAGGTGTTTATAGTATGCCTCCCGGGCGCAAGCTGCTCGTGTTTGTGTTTGATATGAAATGCAGTAATTATATTAGTCTCTCATGACCTAATATATGGTTTGAGGCTCTTTATGTCCTGAGCCGTGCCCTTGGCTCTCATGTGCGGCATATTGTTCGGGCCCGCTCTGGGGTGATAGATATATACAAGGTAAGATAGTGCCACATATGATATGGAAAAAACTGAAGCAAAAGAAATAACTACAGAGTAATTATACTGTGGTAATATTACTCTTGCTCTAGTACTTGCTCTGAAACTATTATACAGTATAAGTATTATATAATAAGATTATAGCCAGGGTCATCTTCCTGATTCTCTATGTGAGCTGATTCAGTTCCCCGGAACAGTAGTTGTGAGTATTTGTGTGGCATGGAATTAGAGTATATATCAGTGACTGGCGAGGGCATTTAAGGTGCATTGTGGGTACAGTATGCTACCCACCGGCAGAGCCCTGGCAAGCTACCCGTGTTATGTTTGATATGCCAAATACCAGTAACAATTATAAACCTCATTCCCATAACCTGATGAAATGGTTTGAGGATCTTTATGTTCGTGGAGCAAGCAGGTGCCCTTGGGCTCTATTTGCATGGGACAGGTCATATGGAGATGTTACTGGTGCCCGCTCGAGCAAATCATGATGAACGGGAAGACAGTGATACAGTGATATTATAAGTATTATACAGTATTATAATATTACGCAGGATAATTATTACATAGGATAATAAGAGTTTACCCTTCTTACATAGGGTTCCAAGCATTTCATTATAAATAAACAATTTGTAATCCTTGTTTGTAATCCTTGAGAAAGTAAGACACTGTGTGTGCATTTAGGAACTATTTACATATAAGGTTTTAACACAGAGTGTCATCAGTCATTTTTCCATGAGAGATTCTTAGTCACATTCAAATATGAAAAATAGGTAAAATTGATATCAACATTTTAAAACTTAGCTATATTTATTTTGAGCAAGGTACCTTAAAGATCCCTGCCCCTCAAGGTGTTGCAGGTGTGGCTGCGGTGCCCGGCTGTGTCAGCAGGTGGCAGACAGGAGACAGGCTTGTCTACACCAGGGTTCTGCCCCGTGGGCCCTGGATGGTTGATGGTCTGACATAGAAAAAAACTGGGCCCCTGGGATGAACCCAGAGCCATGGCAAAGCCTGGCAAGCTACCCGTGGTGTATTCGATATGCCCAAAAGAGTAACAATGATGAACCTCATTCTCAGTGAATGGAGACGTTACTGGCGTCCGCTCGAAGCAAATCGGTGAACAACAAGAAGACAAGTGATACCTTAAAGATTAATATTTATGTGCAAGGTAATTGAAGGGGTGAAATACATATATCCATATCAATTCATTCCAGTTAGTGTTGCTGTCATGTATTTGGATAGTTTGGTGGCACATTAGATTCTGTGTGTATGAGTGTGAGGTGTGGTGTGTGTGTGTGTGTGTGTGTGTGTGTGTGTTTAGCCACCGAGGCAGTGCTCAGGATTTCTCCTGTCTCTGTGCTCAGGAGACCACCTGGGGCTTCAGGGATAGAATCCAGGTCAGTCTATGTAAGACAAGTGTCTAATACACACTATGTATGTTTAGATGCTAACTTTTGTTTTCTTACCCCAGACAACTGACACTCTGAAAAAATCATCTCTCCACCCTCACAGCCTTAGACTGAATTTCCATTTGGATGAAACTGTTCTGTTACTGATTTTCTTACAGTCTATGGAATATGCTGGGTTCAGTAACCTGACTCAAAGAGTGATGCTGCAGGGACTATTTACACAAAAAAAATTTTAACATATTTAGCATCATCTGTTGTTTTTCCATGAGATATTCTTTGTCAGTCACATTCGATATGAAAAAATAACTAAAGAGAGTAATGTGGGTAAGACCCTTGTTTTACATGTGGCCGGCCCAACTTCAGTCCCTGGCAGCTGGTGTAGTCCCCCCAAGCCCACCCCGAGTGACCCCTGGACACAGAGCCGGAAGAGCTGTACCAGGCCAGGTATGACTCCCACACACACAAAGTGAAGCTCCCTAGACGGGCATCTGCATATCCAGACATGGGTTTGGCGTGGGGTCCCGGAAGTGCGCCATGAGCTACTGTGGAGGCCTCTGCTTCCCAAAAGGGGCTGGAACAGGCTGGCGAGGACACAGCCTAGCAGAGCCAGGGGGTGGACGGCAAGCTTACTGCGTACAACTGAAGTTCTGCTCTTAGTATACTTTTTAACAGTATAGTCTGTGGAGAAAAGTATTTTCTTTCCGGCACGAGATAGTTAGTCTTGGAATTTCTGGTCGTTTTCTCCTTGGATCTGCATTGGTTGTTACTGGGACTGATGCTTGCAGGGCTTCAGTTCACCCTGACAAGCTAAGTGAGTTTTCATTCTAACCCATTGCACACAGAAAAGGGAAACAAAACATGAATCACAACTATACTAATAAAAAGATATTTATAATCTGTTCATCCTGTTTAAATTTCTAAGTTTTCAGCATAAGAGAAATTTGAGAGTATTCGGAACTTATGAAAAGGTACTGGAAGATTCTATCACACTTATGGAAAAAAATAACTAATGTCTTAAAGACTTTGGTCATTCACAAAGTACTAAAGTGGCAAAGAAAAAATCTGTAACTCATGCTTTAGATTCTTTCAATTTTTTTTTTTTTTTAGGAAGCTGCACAAGCTTTAATTTACGCTGAAATGGCAGGATCGGGCCTCGAACATATTCAGGAAAAAATAAACGAGTATCTGGAGCGAGGTTCAAGCTCTGCATTCGGCAGGTTAGTAGAGGACTACTAAACTTGTATTATTTTGTTTTCTCCTATCACCTGCTTCCCTCGGGTGTTTCCTTTTTATACCTTTTGATCTTGTAGCCTTGCTCTGGTCCATTCCTCTTTCAGGAATCACTTTCTTGAAGCATCTACTAAGGGGTAGGGGGATGGGAGGGGTACCTGAGAGAGGTTCATTACTCTGGTGGTGGGTGTAGTGTGGCAGCATTCTATCCGGAAACATCCGTAAGAACAGTGTTGCGCTCCCCGGCCCTAAATAAAAACTCATCACTGTCTCACTGTCTTCCCTTTGTTCATCGATTTGCTCGAGTGGGCACCAGTAACATCTCCATACGTCCTGTCACAACAGAGTGCAGCCCAAGGGCATCTGCTTGCTCCAGGGACAGGAAGAGCCTCAAATCATTCTTCAGGTCATGGAATTGAGGTCCATAATTGTTACTAGTTTTTGGCATAACAAATAAAACACGGGTAGCTTGCCAGGCTCTGCCGTGTAGGTGGTATATTCTCAGTAGAAGGCTCTCATCTCGAGCATTTACCGATGAAACTTACTCATTTTATACTACATGATCAAATGATCATAGATCTTAATGATAATTTAGCCTGCTTCTTTTATGAGGGTTAAGTATCCCACCTTAACCTTAGTCATAATGTGGGATTAAGAGATATGTGTGTGAAGAGGGAACTCTAGGGATTGTTGTAGAGATCAGACTCCTGATTTCCGGGGAGCTACGGATCTGGTACGTTATGGCCACATTACGAGCATTGTTATTGCCTTCCCTGAGAGTAGGGCCAGCTATAAAGTCCCTAACAGACTAAATGGCGGTGCTTTCGGGGTTTAAGACCTTCGCGGCTTGGGGTGCTTGCCTTATGCATGCTCAACCAAGTGCCGTGTTATGGCATATCCCGGCACCCCATATGGTTCCCTGAGTCCCGCTAGGGAGTGACCTCTGAACTTGGAGCCAGAAGTAAGCCCAGACCACTGCTGGGTGTGGCCCCAAACCAATAAACAAAAAGACTGAGACTATACAGCAGGTTCCGGTCTTACGTTAAGTGTCTTCTCCCTCAAGACCTTAGCTGAGCTCTTTTTAAAAGCTGTATCTGAATTGGAAAACTGATAAGGAAGCAGCGAGCTGGAACAGCTTGAATTTATTTTTGTAAACAGCGTGACAGATGGTGTGATACGAGTACAGGGAGGTTTGATAGTCGCAGTTGTATTAGTTAACGGTAACTAGTTCCAGCACAAGCTTATGGTGTAAATGTGCAGAAAAGAAAATCGCTGCCTGCTGATATTTGTCTCAGAAATGCCTCTGACTCACTAAGGACTTTTTTCTCCCTTCTAGTTTTCACCGTGACACCATGATTCATAAACTGTTAGTGACAGAGCTCCAGGCATGCAGTGTTCTGGTCCTCACCCAAGGCGGTGTCAGCTTCACGCTCCCACAAGGGCTCTTTAGCCCTTTATTTCTGTGGCTAGTGGAATAAAGCCACAAAAAGGGCATTTTGACTTACTCACTATAGTGCTCTCTGCTTATACTGAGTAGATAATTAATAGTTAAGACATAGCCTAAAGTAGATTTGATTACTGGATTTCTTACTATTAATAAATCCTTCTCAAAGTTGGTGCCTAGAAATTTCATGTATTAAAAGTGAACTAAGCGCCTCACTCTGTAGAGTTTTAGTGATTCATGTATTCAAAATACTATGTAATTCAAAGGAAGCTCATTTTCCCAGCTAAATAAATGAAGTTCTTGAATTTAATTTCCTAGTAATCAGGACCCTTATTTCAGAAACTGTGTTTTAAAATAAAACTACATTTGAAGCATGCAAAATATTGTATATATTCAGAATACCATGTAATTCAAAGAAACTTCATTTTCCCAGCTAAGTAAATAAAGTCCTCAAGTTTATATTACATTCATGAATGTGATACTCAAGCACAGAATGAAACAGACGTGACTTCATTGTTTGTTTTGACTTAGTTTTTGTTTGACTCAAAATTCTTTATTTTTTTTGTTTAGTTTCCAAGCATTGAGTTTCTCCTCCCTATCCCCTCCATTTCTTTTTGTGATTAATTTCCACGTATAAAGCACCATGATATGAGAAATAGTTGACACAGTTTCTGTCTTCTTCATTTTCTGGAGGTCTTTTGTGACCTAGCTTGTGGTCAGTCTTGGAGACCTTCCATTGTACACCGGAAAAGAATATGTGCTTGACTTTGGGGATGAAGCAGCTGGGTATGTCTGCCAGGTCCTTCTCTTCATCTCTTCAAGTCTTCCCTTGTTGTGGTGTGGCCTAGTTGACCTGTCCATCAGTGAAGTAGTGTTTAAGTCTCTTACTTTTTTTTATGGTGCACAGCCCTCATTTCCTGAAGAGCAAAGACTTGTCAGTGAAACAGAAAGTAGAGTTCAAACGGACTTTTAAAATGTGGCATGCCTGGGGCTGGAGCCATAGTCCAGTGGGTAGGGCTTTTGCCTTGCAAGCGACCTACCTGGATTCAGTTCCCTGTCATCCCATAAGGTCTCCCAAACACAACCAGGAGTAATTCCTGAGTGCAGAGCCAGGAATAACCCCTGAGCATTGCTCGGTGTGACTATAAAAGCAAGATGATAGACAGACAGACAGACAGACAGAGACAGACAGACAGACAGACAGACAGACAGACAGACAGACAGACAGACAGACAGACAATGTGACATGCCTTAACTGTTTTGCCAGCTTTTGGGCTTGTTGCCTCAACAGAGTCTGTAGACACTTCAGGTATCCTTAGTTATTATTTTACGCAGAAGAGTCCTGTTCAAATAAAGATCTTGTTCATAAGTAATTTTTTAGCTCTGTAGATTAAAAGTAGGGAAGTACCCATTTTCTTCTACATTGCTAAGCTTTTTAAATGGAGAATTATGGAATTGTATTTTAAGATGCCTTAAATATA
Organism: Cryptotis parvus; assembly: GCA_021461705.1. Taxonomy (NCBI): domain Eukaryota; kingdom Metazoa; phylum Chordata; class Mammalia; order Eulipotyphla; family Soricidae; genus Cryptotis; species Cryptotis parvus. Next base: position 47,139 of record JAJIBD010013049.1, on the reverse strand, counting down.
TCAGAATGGATATATGTATGTATATAATACTCTGACTTTTTCCCCTGCCTTAGTTCAGTCAAAGAGCACCGATCCTTTGAAATCTAAACAACAGTTGGATTTAGAACGTGCCCATTTTCTTGTTACACAAGCATTTGATGAAGATGAAAAAGGGAATGTGGAAGATGCCATAGAATTATACACAGAAGCCGTAGATCTCTGCCTGAAAACTGTATGTATATAACAACAAGTGAAATTGGTAACTAAGTAATTTAATGTTACATCTGTTATTTACAAATAAGTAGGAGCAGTGTTTAGATGCTGTTTATAAATTCAGTGTTATTTTCCCCCTTATTAAGTGATTTTTACACAGCAAGTACTCAGGGGCCGGGGCCACTCCTGGGATAGGAGCCAGTCAGGCCAGAGAGGTCAGTGTGGGCTTGAGCACACAGCACTGCCCAGGCCTTGGGGCAGGGTCAGCTGCCAGGGCGGCTCCAGAGACACTCAGGGTGCTGTGCGGGCTCCTGACCACTGAACTGTCTCCCTGGCCCTGGAGGGTCATTTTTACTTCATCGTTTAAAAATAAAAAATTATCATAAACATAACTTAGTTCCTCCTTGTTAAGAGATAAGGGCCAGAATTTAATAAAAGATTTTGCCTTCTTATTAAAAAGTTTGACAATATTGAATTATTAGGTAATTATCTTTTAATTACAAGTACTCTATTTTTCTCATTTGTGTGAGGTGATATTCATTGACATTTTCATTAATATTCGCCTGATAGTCACTGCTTGTTGGCCATTTATGTCTTCTTTTGAGAAATAACCATTCAGCAATTCACCCACTTTTGTAGGATTATTTATTAATATATTTTTGACTTTTCTTGTATCTCTGTATCTTAGACATTAGTCCTTTGCTATACATGTGAATAATTTCACTTATTCAGTAGGATGTCTTCATGTTTTAGAGATAATTTCTCTCATATTACAGAAAGTTTAGTTTGATATATTTATTTTTTATTTTATTTTATTATACCACTGTGAGTTATACAATAACAAAGATGTTCATGATTGGGTTTCAGTCATACAGTGTTCCAGCACCCATCCCTCCACCAGTGCCCATTTCCCACCACCAGTGTCCCCGATTCCCTCCCTCTTCCCCCAGCCTGCCTCTATTACAGCAAGAAATTTTCCTTCTCTCTCTCTCTCTCTCTCTCTCTCTCTCTCTCTCTCTCTCTCTCTCTCTCTCTCTCTCTCTCTCTCTCTCTCTCTCTCTTACCTGATTGTGGCTTGCCCTACATACATTTAGGAATTATCATGTAAATCCCTTTGCCTACATTCAATGCTAAATTCTAGTCTGGTGTTACCATTTCCAACAATTAATAGTAAATTGGTATATATTTAAATCCCACAAATGAATGCAGTCATTCTATATCTGACTAATTTCACGCGGTGAAATAGTCATTATCCTTCTGACTAATTTCACTCAGCATGATAATCTCCATGTCTATTTATTGTAGGTAAGCTTCATGACTTCGATTTTCTGTCAGCTACATATTATTCCACTGTGTAGATGTACAAGTACTCTTCTTATATTTCTAGAATTTGTTCTTCATTTACTTATTTTTATTTATTATTTATTTATTTTGCTTTTTTGGGTCATACCGGTGATGCTCAGGGGTAACTCTTGGCTCTTTGCTCAGGAATTACTCCTGGCAGTGCTTAGTGGACCATATGGGGTGCCGGAGATCAAACCGGGTCGGCCGCATGCAAAGCAAATGCCCTACCCACTGTGCTATCGCTCCAGCCCCCAAGTACTCGTTTTTTTTTTTTTTTAAACCGTTTTATACTTGTAACTAAAATTAACTTATAGGAAGAATTCTGTTTCTGTGCTATTTATGAATTCACAAATCTGTGAATTTAGGATAAACTTCCACTTTAAAAAAAATCTCCACACATTAGAGAGTAAGGTTATGGTTTGGGAGAATTCATATTCTTTTGTAAAATGTAAAGAAAAGGACAGCTTATAGGCCTCATTCCCATGATCTGATGGAATGGTTTGAGGCTCTTTATGTTCCTGTAGCAAGCAGATGCCCTTGGGCTCTACTAGCATGAGACAGGACCTATGGAGATGTTACTGGTGCCCACTCGAGCAAATCGATGATGAACGGGAAGACAAGTGATACAAGTGTAAAATGTAATGTTTATTGGAGTAACTTTTGCTGCTTCCTGCAGGGCTCTTTTGGGTGGGCTTGTTAGTTTTGGGATGGTTTCGGTCCAGTTACCACTTGTCCACGTTAAGTGACCTTAAATCATACCTCAGTGACAAGTTTTTAACAGTAATGTATGTAAAGGTTACCTTTAAGGATGAAAATAAACATCATCTTTATTCTCTAATAATGCCACGGTGTATAATATACATTATAAATTTTTTTTTGCTTATAAATGTCATGGATCAGAAAATTTAAAAGTAATTATGCTTCAGAATGTCTGTCTCTGTTTCTCTTAAGTCCTCTGAAACTGCTGATAAGACCCTACAGAATAAACTGAAGCAGTTGGCTCGCCAGGCACTCGACAGGTAAGTGTGGCTTATTTGAGCTCGTGTTTGTTTCTTGCTTTTTTGGGTCACACCTGGTGATGTTCAGAGGTTACTTCTGGCTCTGTATTCAGCAATCATTCCTGGGGGTGCTCAGAGGACCATATGGGATGTCAGGGATCGAACCCAGGTAGGCTGCATGCCATGCAAATGCCCTCTCTGCTGTACTATCACTCCAGCCCCTCGAGTTCTTCTCTGTGGATGACTGTGTACTTACTGCATTGCTTCACAGCACAGAATTATCTGAATATGTGCGAGCTTGTAGTAGGTCCATCATGTCAGACAGTCTCCCTTTGTCTGAGTGAACTTACACAAGTTTCCTGTTTTAACCACAAGAAATAACCATTCAGACATACTTTATTTAGTTTTTGCTTTGCATTAAACAAAAATGTATTATATTTTATATAGAAAGACTTCCCTTCTGGGTGTAGGGTCAGTCTTCCAAAGAGAATTTCCAAAGAAACTTCTAGTGTTACTATGAAAACATAGCGACATGGAGAACGAGTTTGCTGATAGCCATATTCCTAATTATACAGTGTCTTGCTCCTTCAGCTCTGCTCAGCGTCAAATCTCAGTAAGACACAGCCTGTTTAAGTTTAATCTTCAATACTTTCTTCCTTCTTATCAGTGTTGTGGTATGCTTTCCTGTAACTCTTAGCACCTCCTAAAGTACATGTAACATTAATTTATCATATTTATTATTAACATCTGTGTCGCTGCCAACCCCATCCTCTGAATGTAAACTCTGAGGGCAAAAATATTGTTTTGTTCAATATTAAAGCCACATATCTGGCATAGTGTATGTCTTCACTTGGTATTTGTTTGAAGAGTGAATGGATTTATACCTCCTTATATCTTGAAGACTGTCAGACGTCAAAAGGAGTGGGCATTACATTTCTTGTTACAGTGTGGGTTAGCCTCTCCCTTTCGAGTCTCTGGCTGGGTGGGAGCTTCTGCCCTTGGCCTTTTTTTTTTTTTTTTTTGCTTTTTGGGTCACACCCAGCAATGCTCAAGGGTTACTCCTGGCTCTGCACTCAGGAATTACTCCTGCGGTGCTCGGGGACTATATGGGATGCGGGATTGAACCCGGGCCAACATGGGCCGGCTGCATGCAAGGCAAATGCCCTACCTGTTGGGCTATCGCTCTGGCCCCCTTGACCCATTTTTATTGACGTAAACCATTATCCATTATCCCTCCTTTTCCTGGCTGGTATCTAAGCTTTAGCTTGTTTCTCCAGTTCTGTGGCAAGTGGGGACTCAGTGCATATTTATCTTCTCCATTTTGACTTCTCACTCTCACAAGTATGGACATACACGATTTGATCGTCTCCATGGGAAACCCACGCAGTATTCTCCGATTCCATCCTGAACACTGGGGTGACTCAGGCACGGGTTCTTTTGAGGGTCTGCTCAAAAGTAAGGATCTTCTCTCTAGGAGAAATGTACATAAAACTTCTGTGGATAATATCAGTGTTCACAAAAACACTGACCATCTGAAACTCAATTATGGATCTCAGGTTAATAATTTCTACGTTCTGCTTGTTCTTTAACAGAACTGCGCCCACGTGCCCTTGCCCAGCCAAGAGGCTTCCGCGCTCCTCCCCCTGCCTCCAGCTCCCTGTTCTGGCCACTTCCCACAGGGGCTCCATCCTTCTGAAATCACCTGACCTCACTTTGCTGCTCAGAGTCGCACATTTGCACACGCTGTTCTTAACGTTAGGTGCTTTCTCTCCCCCCAGGCGAGCCTCCTTAGCTCCAGGATCAGTTCAGAGATCCCTCCCTAACTCTGCTCACCATTGGGCCGGGGCAATAGTCCAGCAAGGAGGGCGTTTGCCTTGCATGCGGCAGACCCGGGTTCAATCCCCAGCATCCCCCAAGCACCGCCAGGAGTAATTCCTGAGCACAGACCCAGGAGTAACCCTGAGCATTGCTTGGTGTGACCCTAAAGAAAAAAAGAAACTCTTGCCATTGTTACTGTGTTTGACTTTGCAGTTATTTGCATGTCGTTTTTCCAGCATTGCTGACTTTGGATGCAGGTGTCTTTCCCTGCAGAACTATGAACACCTGGAGAGGAGAGATTGTGTTTTGTACATTCCTGTATGCCCACCCCCACCTTGGGCACTATCTAACATGCTCAATCAATGTGGCCAGTAGAGCATGATTGGCAAAACTACTTACCTGTGGAAGCAGAACTATTAGTGATTAGTGAAGTGTTGCCCAGTAGTAAAGACTGTTCTGTCCCAGTTTTATTTTATTTTTATTATACGTATATTTGCTTATTGGGTCACACCCAGCAATGCTCAGGGGTGACTCCTGGCTCTGCACTCAGGAATTATTCCTGGCAATACTCTGGGAACCATATGGGATGCCGGGGATCAAACCCCAGGTGCAAGGCCAACGCCCTCCTACTGTGCTATTGCTCCTGCCCCTTTGTTCCAGTTTTATGTTACAGTTGCTTCACTGGCTCTTGAAGTACTTTTTTTTTTTTCTGGAAAGCTTTAATCTGAAAGAACTTTTCTGAACCTCTCTATTACAGGGCCGAAGCATTGAGTGAGCCTTTAACAAAGCCAATATGCAAAATCAAGTCAACAAATATTAAGCCAAAGCCACCTCCCATGAGAACACATTTTCCACTGGGAGCTAATCCCTTCCTTGAAAAACCTCAGCCATTTATTAGTCCACAGACATGTGATTCACAAGGACAGAGATACACCGCAGAAGAAATAGAAGTTCTCAGGTAAGTGAGTGTATGGTTCATTATAAGGAATAAATGCAGAGTTGAATTTGCATTAGACTTACCGAGTTACATTCTGATCTTGGCTACTGTGTTTTGTGCTGTAATTATGCTGTCATAATTTATTATCATAGAATCACAACTTGAAATAATTGAAGTATTTTCTAATATATTTTATTCTGACCATTTCTTTGGTGGGAAAACAGGCGGTTTCATACCCAGCAGTGCTGAGGGGTGTTTGAGCTGTGGTCAGGGTTGTTCAGGGGACTCTCAGCCCGGGGAGCAACCCAGGGTGGTGCGAGGCCAGCACTGAGCCCTGCACTGTCTCTGCGGTCCTCCTAGCAACGTCTCTCCTAGGTAATGTTGTGCTGAAGATCCTAGCCTTCAGACTTGGGGCACTGAAGTAGTGGGGCAGAGGAACTCTGCAGTGAGACCCGTCATGATCAGTGCACCCTTTGTAACTAGAGCCCTGTGGGGGAAGTGTTGTCTTTCAATACTGTTTCAATAGTCTAGGCCCAGGGGTCAGCAAATAAAAAGGAAGTCTTATGATTTGGTTTGGTTTTAGAGACGGAAAAAGATGAAAGCAAAATAATACGTGACAAGACCTCCTTGAAAGACCTTAATTTTATGTTTTCTGACCCTTGACAACCCCTGACCTGGGAAGCTGAGAAGGTAGTTTAGTGTTTAGAGAGAAGCTTCAGGATATTAAAGGTGCAAAGCAGCGGTGAGAGGGAAGTCCCTGATGCTTGTGGAGCCAGCGTGACTTTCAGTTGGGCTTCAAGATGGTCCAGCCAGCTTAGAGCTGTGAAAGTCATATAGTTACTCTTGCCTTTGTTTGTTTGCTTTGGGGATACACCCGGCAGTGTTCAGGGTTTCCTCCTGGCTCTTCACTCAGAAATCACTCCTGTCGGGCTCGGGGATCGAACCCAGGTCGGCTGCATTCAGGGCAAGCGCCTTACTCACTATCTGTAGCTCTGTCTCTGTCCCTAGTTCCTCATTTTTAATTCACTGAACTTGAGCTGAACGAACTCTTTTTTTCTTGTAGCAGCTACCTGAGAGCATTTCTCTCTTTTGATTGATTTATTTATTTTAATTTTTATTGTACCACTGTGAGATATACAATTACAAAAATGTTCATAATTGGGCTTCAGTCATACATTGTTCCAGCACCCATCCCTCCACCATTGCCCTCTTCCCACCACCATTGTCCCCAGATTCCCTCCCCCTCCCCCAGCCTGCCTCTATAGCAGGCACTTTGCCTTTTCTTCTCTCTCTCTCTCTCTCTCTCTCTCTCTCTCTCTCTGTCTTTCTCTCTCTCTCTCCTCTCTCTCTCTCACACACACACACACACCGTGGCTTGCCCTATAGACATTTAGGGTTTATCATTGAAATCCCGAGAAGCATTTCTGTTTTTCTGCTGAACATTTTAATCTGTCTAAACTGACTCTCAGCCTAGGAAAGCAGCTGTGAGCCGACCCCTGCAAAGTCCTGGGTGCTCTTAAAGCCGAGAGATTGTACCTTGCCAGCTCTTTTGTCACTCAGACCCAGCCATACTCTTCATTCTACTCACATGTGAAATTGTCATACAACAAAGCAACTCTACATTTCTAAGTTACAGAATTGCTCTTCAGAGCTTGAGAAGCAATGAAGAATTCTTGTCCCTTCAGCATGCAGACATGAATGCTCAGCCGTCTTCCTCCCTGACTCTCTTAGTGAGCCCTCAGACTGCCCATCTCACTGAATGCTGTTAATAAACTGAATTGTTACTTTACTCTGCACTACAGTAGATCTATTGTCAGCCTGTCTTGGGAGATGTGATTTTGATGTGATTGTTGTTTGGGTGTTCTACCTAAAAGAGAAACTCTTAGGGACTGGAAGTGAATATCTTTTGGTAGTCTGCCATCTTGTGAAAATGTTGTACAAGATAGTGACAACATGTTGTGATTGTCAGTTTTAATTTTATAAAAATAGTGTTTTTTGGGGCTGGAGCAAGAATGCAATTGATGAACACTTGCCTTGCACGCAACCTGTCAGACTTTGACCCCTGGTACCACATATGGTCCCCCGAGCCTGCCAGGAGTGAGCACAGAGCCACGAGTAGGCCCTGAGCACCACCAAGCGTGTCCCCCAAAGACGGAACAAGCAAAAGTAGTGTTCCTTGCCATTTGCATTTTAAGGAGTTTAACATTGTTGATCAAGTACACATTATTCAATACACGTTATTCAAGTTTACGTTACATTCATTGCTTGTGTTTATAGGACAACCTCAAAAATAAATGGCATAGAATATGTTCCCTTCATGAATATTGACCTGCGGGAACGTTTTGCCTACCCAATGCCTTTCTGGTAAGTAAACACCGTTGCCGCTTTTTCTTCCAAGACCATTTCAATATTTCAGTGCATTTTTATACTTTGAAGCTCAGTTTAATTCGTAGTCTTGGATTAAATTAAAATTTATAATTTAAAAAGTGATGGGAAGAGGGGCCAAGCAATAATCCAGCAGGGAGGGTGTTTGCCTTGCACATGGCCGACCCGGTTCAATCCCCGACGTCCCGTATGGTCCCCGAGCACCGCCAGGAGTAATTCCTGAGTGCAGAGCCAGGAGTAACCCCTGAGCATTGCCAGGTGTGACCCCCAAAAAAAAAAGAAGAAGGAAGAGAGGTACAGCAAAGGGAAGGAGGCTGGGTGCGACCAGGAGTGCCTTTGTATGTGCCTTCAACGGGTGTATGTTTCTCTTCCCACAGACTCCTAGTGCCTAGCAGAGTGCCTGGCATAAAGTCATATTCAGGAAATGTTTGTTGACTCACAATAGAAATGCAAGTCAGTAAAGGAATAGGAAAACCGATTGTCATGCGGCCATCACTTACTAGGAAGATCCAATTCAAGAAAATGTTATCAAGAGTTAGTAAGCAGTGTCCAGGATGGTGGCAGCTCATGCCAAGAGCCATGAAGCCACTGTTTGGTTCAGGTCTCCCAGCTTCTAATCCTACTAAGGAAACGGCCAGTTCGATCCCAGGCACCACATGTACCCTGAACCCTGCCAGGTGTGACTCCAGAAAACAACCACCCACCACAAAAGTGGTCAAATATGTATTTAATTAGAGCATCCATCAAATTCTATGTTGCAGCAAAAAGTTATGGATGGAAACTAAATGTCCAGCAATATGGGACTGATTAAAGAAGGGCATGTCCATATTGGTTTGGCAAATACTATGCTACTCATAAAAGTAAGCCTTGGTGAAGTGCATGCAATATAATAAAATGTTAAAAGATAATTCACAAGGCCAGAGAGATAGTGCAGTGGGTAGGGCACATCCTTTGCATACAGCCAGACTGGGTCGAATTTCCTGGCACCCAGGTGACCCCCATAACCCCCACCTGGAGTGATCCCTGAGTGCAGAGCCAGGAGCAAGCCCTGAGTACTGCTGGGTGTCACCCCAAAACAAAACAAACTCTGTGTGTGTGTGTGGCGTGCATGCGTGTGTGAGAGTCTATAATTATGTTTATTGTATAAACATTTGTTTTTTATATCTTTATATATATATGTGAGAAAAATGTTACAGAGGTAGGTAACATGAAAATGTTTGTGTTGATTATCTCTAGCAGCATTGGGAGTTTTTATTTTAAATATTTTTATTTTCCAAAGATTTCTACAATCGGTATGTTCTATTTACTATCAGAAAAAAATCATGAGATTCTAGCACATACAGATGTTATGCTTTATACTACCTAAAAGCCTCTGTGAAAACAAAGCTGCTTTCTCATATTTTAGTGGTGGTGGGCAAACATTAGGAATCTCAAAACAAGTCAACTAATTGTTCCTTCAGCAACTGAGTGGCACTAGTCATATATGTGTAAAACTTTGTGGCATTGAAGCTAAGGTCATTGATTCTAGAGGCAGTACATTAGTTTTTATATCCTATATGACACTGGTCAAGTTTTTAAAACTCTCATGTTAAGATATAATAATATCTCTCTTAGTATTACTATAAGTGAGCTAATAAAGCAAATCACTTATGCTGTGACTTTTTATACAAACACTGTGTAATAATGGGGAACTGTTAGAAACAATTATTTATTACTACTTCTCAGTGTTATAGTAGCTGGTACTTTTTAAAGACTTACATTTCTTTGACCAGTAATTTCACTTCAAAAAAAAACCAATTCTAAAATGTTATTGTAGGGGCCACAGTATAGTATAGTGGGTAGTGTGTTTGCCTTGCATGTGGCTGACTCAGGTTCGATCATGGCATCCCATATAGTCCCGGACCACAGCCAAAAAGTAATAGTGCAAAGCCAGGAATAACCCTTGAGCATCACCAGATACGGCCCCGAAACCTAAATAAATAAAAGTAAAATGCCAATTTGGTCGAAGATTTGTATGAAAGAGAGTCCATCAGTATTACATAGTCTTATGTCCCTAATGATGGGGATAAGTTCTAGGAAATAGGTCTTTATGCTGTTGTACAAATGTGTAGATCGCACACAAACCCTGGCAGTGCTCATGGTTTACTTCCTGGCTCTGTACTCAAGGATCATTCCTGGGGGGTCTTAGGACCATATGGAGTGTTAGGGATTGAACCCAGGTTAGCTGCATACAAGGCAAGCACCCAACCCACTGTATTATCTCTCTGGCCCAAGATGGGATATTTCTTAATTTTTTTTCTATTCTGACAATTTTTACTTTAAAAAATCATATAAGCTTGTGTGTTATATTTTTATGTTGTCTTTAAAATTTTAAGGAAATAATGTTGAATTTGAATTTGATATCTTAGTAGTGAACTAAGGAAGTCTACTATTTTTAATGGTTCATATGGCTGGTTAATAATAGTAATTACAGGTTTGGATTAGGCACGTTTTCTCCCCTTCAGATTGTGATGACTGTCTAAGTTTTTCTCAGTTCACTTAGCTCACTTTCTTTTCATAATGAGCTCCTGATCCTGTACGGTATGAAAGTGTTACCTGTAACCTACTTTCTTACACTGTAGACCACAACCCCATAATTGAATGGGGAGTCACAGAAGATTTAAGATAAAATGAAGTCTCTGACTCACTCTTAGTAAGTCCTTGATATGTACGCCTGTTTCATATACCTAGGCCGCATAAAATGTCTCCAGCACAGGAGGTCCCAAATGAAAGAAGTGTAAGCAGCTCCCACCTAGAGCTTTCGTGCTTCTGTGAGGTCTCTGAGATGATCATCTAAAATGATCTTGGCAGCTTGTTTTATCACTTTAAAAATTTTCCAAAAATACTTACTTTACTAGTATAATTTTGAGAATTAAATGAACGGCATACATAGTATCCTTGAGCGTGATGTCGGCACGTGTTTAGGACTTGGTAATTATCTCACTCGGCCAGCCCCTGACGGAGTCCAACATAGCTCAAGGTTCGCTCACCGTGTACGGGGGTTGGGGAGGTGGGACGTTGGCCAGACTTGGAGCGGGGATTTGGGCTCCTCCTCCCATTCCTCACCTCCATGTTGAGTGTGGCTGCGAGCTTCCAACCGCCACAGTCAGCAACAGCAGAAGAGAGAGACTCCAGACCCACAGCTGCACCGGCACAGGGCGCAGAGCAGCCGCGCGAACAGTCTTAGATAGTACTGGAAGTTAGGACCAGGTCCTTCCCAGGATCTTCCACATTTATGCACTGTATACGGTTCTAGGCAGGTTCTAGCCGTGGCCCATCATTCCAGTGAGCCTAGCAAGAAGCCCGAGGAACCCCCACACCATGAGGGCAGTCATTCTCAACATCCGGACTCCACAGCTCCTCAGAGCTCCACCCAAGAAAAAGCTGATCTCTCCCTATTGAGGTTCATCAGTAAAGCTCTAGATGGGAGCCTACTACTGAGAGTGTGCGACCTGCATGGCAGAGCCTGGCAAGCTACCCGTGTTGTATTTGTTATGCCAAAAACCAGTAACAATTACAGACCTCATTCCCATGACTTGAGCGAATGGTTTGAGGCTCTTCGTGTTCCTGGAGCGAGCAGATGCCCTTGGGCTACACTTGCTTGCGACAGGACGTATGGAGATGTTACTGGTGCCTGCTCGAGCAAATCGATGAAAAGTGGGAAGACAAGTGTGATACAAGTGAATTATCTCACTCACATTTGCCTTGTCTAGATTTATCAGAGCCTGTCTAAGAATCTGAAATCTCCCGGTCCTTCGTTTGCTTCAGGTTTTGGGCCACACCCAACAGTGCTCAGGGCTGACTTCTGGTAAGGTGCAGGGGCTTGAACCCACATCAGATGTGTGCAAAGCAAGTGCCTTGCCTGCTGTTCTGTCCCCTCCGGCCCCACTGAATGAATCAGTTTTAATTGTTATTGGCTTGATTTCATTGAAACTGAATTTCTTGACTCTAAACAAGCTTTTTAGATTATATTCTTTAAGTAAAAATAAATTTAGGTTGCTCGTCTATTCTCATTTTCTGTGTGGTATATATAGATTGACTGTTTTCATGGGTAAGTGTAAAAAGCCAGAAACAACCAGACTTACTATCCTAAGGATGACATAGGTGGATCTGTGGTACTATACTAAACTGTCAGAACATTCTCTAGGAATTGGTTCTGAATCATCTTTTAAGATTTTCGAATGATTTAATTTTTATTATCTCAGTGATAGATGGGGCAAGTTACCATTATCACCTAAGCAAAAACGACATTTTCCAAATGGAGTACGACCAGAGGACCTCACCAATAATCCTACAATGATTTATACTGTGTCCAGTTTTAGCATAAAGCAGGTAAACACCTTTTTTGGTATAATTTTATATGAAAGTTAAGTTTAATTTTAATATAGGTTTTAATTATTTAAATTTTTGTTCGTTGCTTAAGTGTAATTGAACAATTACTTGTTCTGCACGCTGACTTAGGCATACTGAAATGATGGGAGTGAGGGTTGGTTAAGAGCATTGCAGACTGCATAGATCCTATTCACCAGCGTGTGCTCACAGAGGAGTAAGTGAGGGTGTGAATCTCACCTTTGCTAACGCTGTAAACATAAGTGAGAGCCTCTGGTTTTATTTTCAATAACTCAGTGATAAAACAACAATGCGACTTTATTTCAGACTTTAGTTTTGCACTTAAAGGCACTTCTTGGGGGGCCAGAGAAATAGTCCAGTGAGTAAGGTGCTTGCCCTGTGCGCAGCTGACTCCGGCTCATTGCCAGCGCTGCATATGGTCTCCTGAGCACCGGTAGGAGTGTCCCAAAAACCTAAAAACAGAAAACAAAGGCACAGCTCTCTTCCAAGGTAGTGTAAAATTAAGGACCCGAAATGCAGTGATAAAAGAATTATTGGATGTACATTTAATCAGACAAACGTAAAAAAAAGCTTTTGATGTTTTCCTAAAAAAAAAAAAAGTGATGCAATGAGTTTCTTTTATAGGTGTAAGGAGCACATTATTCACTTTACTATCTTAAATTATCAATTTAATTGAAATTCTATTTTTAGGATTTAAACAGATTCTGTGTGAGCTGGAATGTCGCATTTCCGTTGTTTTCCTATTTGATAAGTCAAGGCCATTAGTTTCAAGTATCAGGTGTCAGGTGGCGATGCTTGGATATTGCAAAGTTGAAGTTACTCCGTGAGTGGATGATGACTATGTCACTACATTTTATTAACAGACAATAGTATCAGATTGTTCCTTTGTGGCGTCACTGGCTATCAGCGCAGCTTATGAGAGAAGATTTAATAAGAAGCTGATTACCAGGTAAAGGTTTATACTTATGCTAATAGCCCTTTCATGAAGTTGTCTCAGAACTGAAAATTAAGAATCTGTGTAGAAAGTGGAGCTGGTTTGTCTTGGGTATATCTTCACCCTTCTGTATGAAGCAACTGATTTATCAATATGGGAAGCTTTTCTGAAATATCCTTAGGAACAACATATGTGCATGTAGTTAATATACGTGTAATACATGTTTTGAAATAAATTGGTTAGAGTGAGATGTCATATTTATACTGTATGGGATGGTACCATATATGGTATTGAACACTTGAAATAAACTAGCCTGAATTAAAATAGGTTGTAAGCACCGATCACTTGATTATTCGTCGATTTGCTTGAGCGGGTGTATCGGGGCTGGAGAGAGCTCAAAGTGCCGAAGAGCTTTCAGGCAAGAGACCTGCTTTGAACCGCAGCTCCTCACGCGAACTGCTCCCTCACCCACACCGCCTACCCCCTGCCACAGCCTGTGCCACCAGCAGCGACCCTCGAGCAAGTAGCCCAGAGTGGCCTAAGCAATGCTGGTTGTGATCCAGAAAACAAAAAATAGGACACAGGATTTTGAAAGTTGGTCACAAATGAGAAAATATCTCATTTTATGCTAAAATAATGTTTTGCATATATTACTAAGGTTAATCTTCAACTTGTAAGAAGATTGAAGATGTTAATCTTCAACTTGTAAGATGATCATTGGAACATATGAATTAAGTTTCTGCTAAGAACTGCTCTAGAATATACCAAAATGTTACTTTTTTTCAATTAAAATTTTTAACTCAAATTAAGCATTATAAGTTTTCATAAAACTTTTCCTAAATGTCTTTTTTGTGTTAAGTTTTGAGAGCTCAGAGAGAAATGAGATACAGATCTTAGTTTCAAGCTGTTTGCCACTAGATAAACAGACTATAGAAGTAAATTGTGTGTTATTGAAAGGAAATTGCGACTGATAATTTGTGCAGGTTTTAGTGATTGCTTACTGCGTGGCTTTCTGAGAGTTGTGCTGGTTTTTCTCTGTCAAAGTTGTGATTGTTCACTATAGTTGCGCTCAGTAGTTAACAGTCTCTCATTTTACTTCTTGGGACCTATAAAATATTACTTTAACTGGCTGTTTGAGCATGTAATGAAAACCTGAGCACCTTTACAGAATACTGTAAGATTATCCTTATAGGACACTTTCATATATATCAAATAAGCACCCAGACACCTCGATTAGAGTAAGACTCTGTGTGTTTTGTGCCAGGGTGTGGCGTGTGTTGCGCCTCTTATGCCACATGCATGATATTTTTTTTGGGGGGAGCAGTCACACCTAGTGATGCTCAGGGGTTACTCCTGGCTCTGCACTCAGGAATTAACTCCTGGCAGTGCTCTGTGGATATATCGGATGCCAGGGATCAAACCCAGATCGGCCGGGTGCAAGGCAAACGGCCTCCGCGACCTGTACTATGGCTCCAGCCCTCACATGTGTGTTTTTGCCATGACTGTGATGTGCTGTGTGTGTTCTGTGCCGAGCCAAACTCAGGGTCTCACGCATACTCAGGAGGCACATGTTCTATGGCTAGGTCCATTCCTGGACCGCAGACACATTGTTTCTCTAGGTCTGTTACAGAACGTCCTCGTACCTTTGTTTTTATAAAATTGTAAGTAGCACGTCTCGATAAGATGCTTCTCTGGCATACATAGTCATTTATCTTGAATATTAATGTTGTTAATTCAATATTTATTTTTCTTACAAAAGCATAATTTACCCTCAGAATAAGGACGGTGAGCCAGAGTACAATCCTTGTGGAAAGTACATGGTAAAACTTCACCTCAACGGTGTACCGAGAAAGGTAAATGTTGCTTCTCCCCTCCATGGTCTTCTCTTTCTCCCTTGCTGTCTTTGAATCTGGAATGGAATTGGGAAGGGATTTTATTTGTGTAAATATTTTGAACATTCGTTTCTTTGATTTTGAATCTGTGATATTGTGCATATTACTGCCAATAACATGTTAATTGAAATCAAATCAAAACTAGCAGCATCTTCCTAGAATGGTTTTGGAACATGCAGAGTGTAGGCGGCTCTTCAAGCCCAAGCGCTCTCTTGGACATGTGTCTCGCTTGCTCTGCTCTTCGCTCACTCTCTCACCCCGGACGAGCCCATGCTCTCTCTTGAACAGGTTTCCTCTGTTTATCGACTCTCTCACCTCATGTCTTTCTAAGCAAGTTTTGTTAAATAAATCTGTCTTTCTTCACTAAAGAAAAGAGCGTCCCAAAAAGTAATATTGAACTTAATGATTGGTAATGCCTAAAACCAGTTTTAATATGATAGTTCTAAAGTTTTTATTGATAGGATATGAAACTGTTGAGTTAGAATAGTTTATATAATATATAAACTAAATATATGTAAAATATAAAAAATAAATGTATATAAAATAGTTTATAGATATCATAACTTGAGTTATAAAAGGGCTTTCAACTTGTTTTCTTAGGTGAAAACATACATAAAGTTGAAGTATATATATATATGTGCACTTCACATCGTAGTGTGATACCCATAATCACACTGCTTTCGTTTCTTTAAGAACTCTGACCTCTAGGTAGGTGGCGCCAGGGAATTCAGACAAGGCCGGGCCCATACAGCATAGGTCAGAGTCCTTAAAGAAATGCAACTTGAATCCGTCCCTTCTGATCAGTTAGGTAAGTAGGGTAGTGAGAACAGGAGTAAGAGAGACATCCTAGAACTCATTAGACTCAGTCAGATTTTAGAAATATGAAGCTGTTGTTGCCTTAATAAAAGCATATTGTTGGTTTTATCAGAACAAAAAGAGTTTTTTCCCTTTATTTCTGGTATTGTTGTGTCGGGAGCCACAGGCCTTGGGAAGGGGGCATCTGCGCCCTTGGTTGTTGTGCTCCCCGAGCAGTTGCGGGCCTCAGGGGACCCCCTCTGGATGTGGGGCGCGTCAGATTGCACCCTCGAGCTCATGCTCAGGGCAGATTCCCTCCACCGTGCCTCATCTTTGAGGAAGAATCCTGAGCTAGTTCGTGCCACTACAGAACAAATGTTCTCTCCTGCAGGTGATCATTGACGACCAGTTGCCTGTTGACCATAAGGGAGAGTTGCTCTGTTCCTACTCCAACAACAAAAGCGAGCTCTGGGTTTCTCTCATCGAGAAAGCGTGCACATGAAAGTCATGGGAGGCTATGACTTCCCAGGATCCAATTCAGTAAGTTATGTGTGGCCCAGCACAGACTTTCGCTGTCTGACATGGTATTTTTAAACGTGAAGTATTGTGAGCGATACTTTTTCCCGGAAAAGAAAACAGATTGTCAACCCTGAAATACTTCCTTCAGTCCTTTTATTATGGGGACACACGTTTTCAGGAAAGCCTAAAATTTTTATCAACTCTTATGGGATTAGGATACAAGGCCAATTAAATAGCCTATTAAGTAGAGTATTGTTTACTGTATATTCACTATCTATCACTATCTTCCCGTTGATCATCTATTTGCTAGAGCGGGTACCAGTAATATCTCCATATGTCCTATCTCATGCTAGTAGAACCCAAAGGCATCCGCTTGCTCCAGGAACATAAAGAGCCTCAAACCATTATATTAGGTCATGGGAATGAAAATGTTACTGGTATTTGGCATATCAAATACGACACGAGCAGCTTGCCAGGCTTGCCGTGCAGGTGGCATACTCTTGTAGTCACCTCAAAATAAAGCAATTATAGATGAACCGGCGGCCACGCATAGTCTGGTCTGCTAGGTGGAGTTGTGACCAGAGGGAAGTCGGATGTGGAAAATGGCGGACCCCATGGAGTAGGGGGTGTTGTCTGGCTTGTTGTGAGGCTCTGCTGGGGTGGCAGGTCAGGGATAGAACCCGCCATGCCTCCTGGGCGCCTCATGAGCGGCTGGGCACAGGGAGAGCAAGTAGCAGCTCTGCCCCATGTCTGAGAGTCTCTGGTTCAGCATACCTGGGCGGATTGAAAAAAAACTGCTGCAGGGTGGGTGTCGATGATCCGGGCTGTGATAGACTGGTCTGTTGGGTGGAGTTGTGACGAGAAAGAAGTCGGATGTGGAAAACGGTGGCCCCCATGGAGTTGGGGGGGTCGATCTGGTGTCGGGGGGCTCCGCTGGGGTCCCGACAGTGCCGGGAAGCGAGTTCCCTTCTACCTCCGAAGCTGGCGAGGAATGGATGAAAACTCAGGAATCTGATGCAGTTTTAAAAGGCTTTACTTATCACAGGTTCAGGCATACAAATCAGCAAAAGGAAAAGCCCAGTGCTTAGGATTCCAGGCTAGAACCCCAGCCACGTGTAGGCCAAGATGGCGGCCACCACGTGTAAAGGCTTTGTAAAAGGGAAGACAAGACTTCCAAGAAGGGTGAGTGCTCACAGAGAGCCCAAAAGAAGCGCGGGAGAGAGGAAACCGGCTAGTTTTATACCTCTGCCACTCAGACCTTCCTCCCACTGTTATGGGAAGCAGGGAGGGTCAAATGCCCTTAGGTAATCCCTCCCTGCACCTCACCTAGGCCCTTTAGTATGCTAATGTTTTGAGCCAAGATCTGCCTGGGAATGCCTTTATAGGGTAGAGAAGGGGGTTTCTGAGATGGCATGTCTCTGTACCAAAGACTAATACTAATGCCAGTTAAATATTTCTCCAAGCCTTCACAAGTCTCTTCTACTTCATTGTAGTTTTATATTTTAGTTGCCTTTGAGTATATCAGGGAGCCATGCTTGTTTGCTTGGAAGCAAACAGCATTTCTCTCTGATCTAATTACTTAGGTGTCCTACGTGGCCAGGCTAATATGCTGGTAAGATCTAGCTAGTCCCACGATGATTGTGGTAGCATGGGAGAATATTTATACCAGCTATTACAGCATACATGGTCGGATAAACTGCCACATTTACACTACCCCCCTTATCTACGAAGTGATTTGCAGGAGGCAATCCAGAGCAGATGCAGCGGCCCTTAGGAGTCCTGCAACAGTCTGGCTTGTTGTGAGGCTCTGCTGGGGTGACAGGCCAGGGCTAGAAACGCCACGTGCCTCCTGGGCGCCTCATTTGCAGCTGGGCACAAGGAGAGCAAGTAGCAGCTCTGCCCCAAGTCTGAGAGTCTCTGGTTCAGCATGGGGCAGAGCTGCTACTTGCTCTTCCTGTGCCCAGCCACTCATGAGGCACCCGGGAGGCATGGCGGGTTCTAGACCTGGTCTGCCACCCCCAGCAGAGCCTCCTACAACAAGCACAGATGACCCCCCAACTCCATGGGGGCCGCCGTTTTCCACATCCAGACTTCTTTCGCGTCACAACTCCACCCAGCAGACCAGTCTATCACAGCCCAGATCATCGACACCCACCCAGCAGCAGTTTTTTTTCAATCCGGCCCAGGTATGCTGAACCAGAGACTTACTGTATATTACATAAAATATTTAATTTTTATGAATAATCCCTTCAGATTAAAGAAAAGTGTCATATTGTCATTTTTATATATTTTTTCTTTGTAACTTGAAGTTCAAAGAGTTTTTTTTTGCTTGTAAGTTTTCCCCACCTTTAACCCAACTTTAAAATTGTATTCTCTACAAAGATCTTTAGTTTTATTGGTAAAAATTGGGCCTATACCAGAAATTAGATAGTTTAGCACATATTTGAATTATAATACCAGCCCATGGTCTTAGAAAGACATTTAGTTTTTTTTTAATCTCTTTGCATGTCTCATAAGATGGAATATATATACTAAATATATGCATTATATATCAAGCGAATTGATGAACAACGGGAAGACAAGTGATACAAGTGATGCATTATATATTAATATGTAGTTCTCAGAGTTGTGATAAATGAAGTGGCATAGAAACCATAATTAAGTCGGCGCCTGGTTGGTTTCCCAACCTTAGAATCAGGTGGAGGAAACTTTTCCTCTTCTGGGTTTAACAAAGAATATTAGCTTATAGCCAAAAGTAACAGAATATTAACAGGATATTAAAATTTCCCCCCAGGCCTGCATGTTCCATTGCTCTATCCTTCAAATATTTTTAGTTTAGCCTTCTAATACAATGTCTGTTAGTTTATCCACTGCAATTTAGAGAGAGTAGGGCGCATATGTAAAGTATCAGAAAAGAGAATCAGTTACAAGAATTCACTAATGGTGGCTTGTCATTAATTTTATATCACCAGTATTTCAGCAATTTAATACTTTTTGTTTAGGCATGTTGAGTTTTCATTACACTTAGCAGAAAAATAGTTCTGTTGTATTTAAGAAAAGCAGCACAGATTAGGTAAATATTAGCTAATGTTTAGGCATTAGCTAATACCTTTATATCCGGCTTCGCTCTGGTAGAAAACCATAGATCATCCTCTGGTTTTATTGCTGCAGAAACGTTCTACGAGAGGCTGAGAAGACAGCTCAGGTCAGGCTCAAGCTCTCTCTGCATGTGCTGGGCGTGCCCTCTGCACCCCACCAGCTGTAGCCCTAGAGGCCCCCCGCAGGGTCCCTGCGCGCAGCTCCTTATCCTCAGCGCTCACATTAACACCTGCCCTTTGACCAAGTCCTGCGCGGGTGACCAGGGGGATCCCTGGAGCGCTGTGAGGGCCCTCAGCAGCCCTCCACCCCGTCATTGTCTCGAGCCACTGGGATTTATTAACTCCCCGTGGGATTTGTTTGTGGCCCGAAAGGCCACATGACAGCTCTGAAATGTGGCTCTGTTGTAGAACATTGACCTTCATGCGCTGACCGGCTGGATCCCCGAGAGGATAGCCATGCACTCGGACAGCCAGAGCTTCAGCAAGGACAGCTCCTTCCGGATGCTCTACCAGAGGCAAGTGACGCCGGGCTTCTCGCTAAAAGACTTTTCAAACCCCAGGCAAAAACTGTCATTTTTTCAGTTCTTAGGAAACCTGTTTTTATATATATTATTTTAATAATTATTGGAGTTGAGATCACATGGCTACAGTTAATGTTTATGCTTTTGGTGTAAACATCACCACCAAAATGCCAAAGATCATCACGTCTGTCTTCCCCACACCCGGCCTCCTCCCCCATAGCTGTAGTCAGAGTCCAAGGGTGTGTTTTTATGGGTTTCCTTGCTTAGTTTCTCCTTATTCAACATATGAATGAGTCATCTGGTATTTTTACTCCCTTAGCTTTATCTCTCTTAGTATCATCCCCTCTGGTTCCAGGTTGTAGCAAAAGGTAGTATTTCAAATATTTCTCTCTTCTCTATAGCTGAGTGTGTTCCAGTGTGTAAAGATACCACCAGGAAATTGTTTTTAAAATAGATTTCACATTAGTTACTTCCTGAACCAGCCTTCAGTTGTGCTTACTGATGGTGGCAGTTAACCCAGCTTGTAAATATTCTAGAGCATTTGTATCAGGAATTTGTAATATGGAAACATTGTTGTGTACTTCCTATTTCCCAGTTTAAGGGAAGATGAAAAAAGAACAGTCATAATTTAAAGATGGTAGTTTAAGCCTTAAATAGATAGGCACACGTAGGAATGGAAAATGATCTATTCAGGAGTACACATTCAGTAGTGAAGCTAGAAAATTAAGCCATTTGATGAAACAATACTGCTTTTGGGGGAATGCATTTGGTATTTCACACCAACCTTACCTATAAACCACTTGAAAATTTAATGTTTGCTTTCTTTCATTGATAGACTTATATTAGTATTAAATTGTCTAAAGGGAGATGTGAGAAGTACTGTGATGATTTTTCTGATATGTGGGAAATAGAAATGAGCCCCTTTTAGAAAAGATTGCAGTTTTGTGGCAATTTTCATGTAAACGCATTAGGTGAAAGGCGATATGCTGTGAGGTCACCAAAGTGCTTTTCTTTAATTGTTTGTCCGTGGGTCATTCCAGGTTTCACAAAGGGGATGTGCTCATCACTGCCTCCACGGGAATGATGACCGAGCGGAAGGAGAGAGAGTGGGGTCTGGTTCCCACACGCGTGCGCTGTGTTGGATATTAGAGAGTTCAAGGTCTCGCCTGCATTTTTTCTCTCTTATTTGATACTAACATTGCAAGGATCCCAAATCAGGTTGGGGATGTTTTAACACTGGCAGGTAAAGGTGAAGGTTAAAAATGATCCACCTGTTAAATTAAGCGCCTTGACGTCTGCTGTTAGAAAATCCGAAGGCTGCGAACCATGAGTGATAGCACAGATCCGACCTCACCAGCGACACCAACACAAGTGTACCCTTTTTCTCAAAGTTCCCTAGCATTCCTTCCCCCTTAGGGCCTGGGTTACTAGGTTCTCTGTCCACACAAAATCTGCACACCTGCATTCTTAAATGTCATCAGTGCCACGGACCGTCTCTGAAAAGCTTATCACCGTTTTCTATGTTTTGTAAAAGTGATATACAGCCTGAAATAAGCCAGAATCCCTTCTCCTTAGAATAAGGCAATTTGAAAAGAATTGTCTGGTGGGCTGTGTGGGGCAGAGACAGTGGGGAGACAGAGTGGTAAGAAGAAATTAAGAAATTGTCTTCTCAGCGAGTTGGGGAGATAGGGAAATGAACACGATTTCCTAAGTGGAGTGCTTGGTGTCAGCTTTAGATAACCAGTGTTTATGGAATGCTTATCATTCCGTTCCACAGTAGAAACTGGGACATTACTTTGTTTTGAACTCATTTTCTCTCGATTGTTAGCACTGTGACATTTAAGTCAAAGGAAGAAGGTACCAAATTGCTGGGTACTTTGCACACGTCACTCGGTGCAGTCTTCTCTAGAGTCTTGGAAGGCAACGCTATCAGTAAGAAAGCCCGAGAGGCGTGACGGAACCACCCCGTGCCCATTTATTCAGACTTCAAAGCTGAACCTGATCACCTTTTGTTCTTACTCCAAAGTCCACGTCCTTTGCTCTTTTCCGTGTGGAGCAGCTGGTGAAGGAAGGGCTAGCACAGACCTGCGAGGAGGGGGTAGTAAACCCTCGGCCGGGGCCTTGCAGGAGAAGGAACAAGTGCTCCCTCTTTTGAGGAGGACAAGATCATGGGAATTATTTTAATTTTTTAAGCTTTGTGTAAACACTGTGATTTACAGAGCATTTTTTTTAATAGATTATGAGAAGAGGAGGGAAGGGGAGGGAAAGGGAGCAGGAGAAGAGAGAAAAGAAGTTGGTTGGGAAAGAAACGTTTTGATGCAGCCTTTTAGAAAATAATAATAAAAATAATGGTAAAACTGATTTATAACTCTGACACCCATCTTTGTAAATTTCATTTCTTTTCAATTAGGGACTACGATTTATCCAATTGAAAAATCCTTGGAGTCATTTACGTTGGAAAGGAAGATACAGTGAGAATGATGTAAAAATTGGACTCCAGAGTTACAAAAATATTTAAACTTTGATCCTCGAACGGCACAGAAAATAGACAATGGTAAATTTATGTTTCTAGTTTTGGTGCCATTTAATCTTTAGATAACATTTTAACAAGTGAAATAACTTATATTTGTCATTTATCATTAGGATACTTTGCACATTAACAAAGAACTTTAATTTCTAGGGATATTCTGGATTTCATGGGATGATCTCTGCCAGTATTATGATGTAATTTATTTGAGTTGGAATCCAGGTCTTTTCAAAGAATCAACTTGTATTCACAGGTAACTTCCTTGTACATCTACAGTTTGCTTTATTGTGGTCCCGACTTTTCTCATGCGACATGTGTCATGGCTAATTTTCTCATGTGACATGTCATGGCTAATTTTCTCATGCGACATGTCATAGCTAATTTTCTCATGTGACATGTCATAGCTAACTTGGGAAAACAGGTGCTTTGTTCATGCCCACCGATAACTTTCATTAGTAGTTTCTTTGTATACCTCCTGGTTATGACCAAAAAATTGATAGCATTCTTATTTAAAATGAAACCCATTTTTAATAGCATTACATTTTGGCTTTATGGAAAGTTTGATCGCCGTCTTCTCTGGTGCCTTTATCTTTCAGTACGTGGGATGCTAAGCAAGGACCTGTGAAAGATGCCTATAGCCTGGCCAACAACCCCCAGTACAAGCTAGAGGTGCAGTGTCCACAAGGGGCGCTGCAGTTTGGGTTTTGCTCAGTAGACACATAACGGACAAGGTACTGCTACCCTTTGATGTGCTGTACAGAAATTCTTTCAGTATAATTAGAGCAGTGTGGACGATATATGTGATCTGGCCAGCAGCCAATTTCGTTTATAGAGGTTACTTGAAAATTGTGTTTTCTTGCAAAATGAGTATTTTCACTAAGAAAATACTCATTATACACAAATTATAAGGAAATTTATAATTTGTGACCAGATGCTTGAAGTTTTATAAAATCATCTTGTTCAAAATCCTCTCAAGAAAAACAAAAAAAACCTTATAGTTTTAAGGGGTTTTTTATCCTTTTCGGCCGGTGCCACAGACCCAGGGATGAGCCACATCCCTGGCCTGAGTTTATGCTTTCTCATGAGGGTTTGGATGTTAATTATTCTTTGGAGCTTAAGGATATTTTCATAAAAGTACGCTGAAGAGGTTTCAGGAATATGATTCTGACAGATAATCATAATAGTCTCTGAGTGTCCTTTAAAGCATTACTTGCTGTAATGTAGTCTGCTATTTAAATGAGTTTAATTGGGGGATGTCTTATAGGACTGCAGAGCTATAAAATACTCAAAATCAGAATTAAATTTTATTTTATGGAAGAACCTGTTTAAGCCATTGTTCCTATTTTTTCCTTTCAGGATGATTTTGCAAATAATCGAGAATTTATCACTATGGTTGTATACAAGACGGATGGGAAAAAAGTTTATTATCCAGGTATGTTTAAAAGACTAACTTTTTCTTCTTTGATGTTTGTAAAGTACCTGACTCTGCTCGGGGTCACTCCTGGCAGTGCTCAGGAAACTGTGGTTTCAGAGACTGAATTCAGGCTGGCCGTGTGCAAGGCAAATGTTTTACTTACTCTCCTCTCTCTGCCCTATGCAGAGAAGACAAACACTTAAACATTTACATTTCATCTATAGAAGAGTGGAAAATGACCAATTTTATGTAGCTAATATATAGAATAAAAGAAGTCTGTTGGTCAGACTTCTTCATCAAGACCCTGAACGAATGGTTTGAGGCTCTTCGTATTCCTGAAGCAAGCAGGTGCCATTGGGCTACACTGGCACGTGATAGGGTCAAATGGAAATGTTACTGGTACCCGCTCAAGCAAATCGATGAATAACAGAATGTCAAGTGATCAAGTGAATATATAGAAACAACTTCCAGACTAACAGAAACCAACAGATGGGCAGATATTGAAGTTAATTGTGTGGTTGTATTGTTTTGATTGGTTTTTAATTTAGAGACTTCAGGAATTTGGGACGTCTATTCTTGCACATTGCTTTCAAGAGTTTTATTTCCACATTTTTTGTCCTGTTTTTGTTTTGGGGGTCACACGCAGCAATGTTCAGGGGTTACTCCGGTTCTGCACACAGGGAGTACTCGTGGCAGTGTTGGGGACCATATGGGGTAATAGGAATCAAACCCCACTTAGCCGCATGCAAAACAAACTCCCTACCCACTGTACTATCACTCCAGCCCCTATCTCTAAAAACTTAAGGCGTATTTTTCTTCTGGTAAAAATCTATGATTCCAGAGACTCTTGGATAAAACCCAGCCTTTCCTACAGTGGATGAGGCTTTGTACACCCTGGCCAGCGCCTGCTTCTGCCCCGTGATCTCCTGCCTTCGCTTTCACCTCGTCCTCATTTGGGTTCCGTCAACCCCCCAACACACCCTGACTGGCCTTCTTGTTACCCAGGAATCTGTTCTCCATGCCCTCTGCCCACACCTTCCTTTCATCCTATTATGTGTAATGAATCTGGTTAAGATCCAGCTTATGTTATTTCCGCTGTGGTGACCTTTCTGCTAAAGAGATTTGTTCCCCCAAGCAACGAGCTCACGATGCCTTTAATATCCTATGTGAAACCACATTGATTGCAGATGCAAAAGAAAAGAAATTACCAGTAAATGGCAGTGACTCAGCTTATGTTCCAGTTGGTGACACAAATCATAAGACAAATGCCAGTGACATACTTGTTTGTATAAAGAAGTCAGGTTGTGTGTTAGTGAAAGGGTGGTTGCTTGGTTGGGCGGCCATGGAGACAGAGTAAGAGGAGCTCTGATTAGCAGTGTTGTTCCGCAGAGAAATAGGGGCGAGGGAGCTCTACGGCTAGAAAGGGGACAGCATGTGCTGAGCGTGGAAAATGAGGGAGCTCCGTGTTTTTTGGGAGCAGAGCACAGTCAGGAGACCAGGAGCAACGGACCGCCGTGGAAAAGGCGGGAAAGGTGTGCAGGCGTAGGCCACGCCAGGCCCTCCGCCGCGGGGGCACGTTGGGATTTTGTGCTAAGTGATAGGAAATCTTTGAGGAATTTTTTGATAGATTTTTATTAAAAACGCCATGCTTTAGAAAGCTGTTCATTATACCGTGGTTTCAAGCATTTAGTGTTCCACCACCAGAGTGGCCTTCCTCTTGGGAGACTTTTAATCGGGAAAATGACACGGTGTGTTTGGGTTTTGATTTGGGACCACACCTGGTGATGCTCAGGGGTTACTCCTCGCTCAGAAATCACTCCTGGAGAGGCTCGGGGACCATATGAGGTGCCGGATTAAGCCCCACTTGCAAGACAAGTGCCCTACCTGCGGTACTATCTTCCAGCTCTGATTTCTTCTTTTGATTTTTTTTTAACAGAGCATTCTTTGTAGAAAATATTAGAGCAAGAGATAGAAGCAGAGAAACCAACTAGGTGACTTTAGGTCAGAAATGATTGTGGTTTGAGTGGTAGGAATGGAGTTAAGAGAACAGATAGTACAGTGGACAGGAATGACAGGGTAATTGCTGTTTTGTTTTGTTTTAACTTGAGTGAAGGAAAGGGGTGGAACTGATGAGCTGGTGGGGGCAGAGGAGGGGGAAAGATTTGTGTGGAGTAGAAACTCAGTTTGGTGCCTCTGAGATACCTATTAGCTATCGAAGTGCCGACGCCAAGAAAGCTGTTCAACTTCTGAGATGGGAATAGGGTTAAAACTATAGGTACATGTTAAGAAGTTGTGGCGTAGAGAGTTGACATTTGAAGATATGTCGGGGATGCCGCGGGGTCCCAACAGTGCCGGGAAGCAAGTTCCCTTCTACCTCCGAGCGGTGGGAAATGGATGAAGACTCAGGAATCTGATGCAGTTTTAAAAGGGCTTTACTATCACAGAATCCAATATACAATCCAAGAGCAGGGAAAACCTCCGGACTCTGGGTTCCCAGCTAGGCCCCAGCCAAGTGTAGGCCAAGATGGCTGCCACCACGTGTTGAGGCCCAACAGAGAATGGAGAGGACGGAGAAGCAAAAGGCCAAGGGAAGCCGAAATGGCAAAAGGGACAAAAAGAAGGGGCTTCTTTTTTTCTTACAGCTTATTTTAGAGCTAG
Organism: Cryptotis parvus; assembly: GCA_021461705.1. Classification (NCBI taxonomy): domain Eukaryota; kingdom Metazoa; phylum Chordata; class Mammalia; order Eulipotyphla; family Soricidae; genus Cryptotis; species Cryptotis parvus. Next base: position 20,718 of record JAJIBD010013049.1, on the reverse strand, counting down.
AAATCCGCCCCAACTCCCCAGCCCAGCCCATTCTGGGCTGGGCTATCTAGAGATGAAAACAGGAAAACAGCTCTATAGAAATGTAGCAACTTCAGGAGACTATCTGGCTGTTTGCAAGGACCCAGAGCTAATTCAAAGCCTCCTAGCAGAGCTGGGAGGAACTATAAGCTAAATGTAACTTCCCCTGGAAGGAAGGGTCAAATGCCCTCAGGTAATTTCTCCCAGCACCTCACCTAATGTCTTGAGCCAAGATCTGCCTGGAAATGCCTTTATAGGGTAGAGAAGGGGTTTTTGAGATGGCATGTCTCTGTACCAAAGACTAATACTAATGCCAGTTAAATATTTCTCCAAGCCTTCACAAGAGTCTCGTCTACTTCACGGTAGTTTTGTATTTTAGTTGCCTTTGAGTTATCAGGGGAGCCATGCTTGCTTGCTTGGAGGCAAACAGCATTTCTCTCTGGTCTAATTACTTAGAGATCCAACGTGGCCAGGCAAATATGCTGGTAAGATCTAGCTAGTCTCACGATGATTGTGGTAGCATGAGAGAATATTTATACCAGCCAGTACAGAATACATGGTCAGATAAGACTGCCACATTCAGACTATACCCCTATCTATGAAGTGACCTGCAGGAGGCAATCCAGGGCAGATGCAGAGGCCTAGGCTTTTAGGTGTCCTGCAACAAAGATCAAACTGCTGACATCACTTTACGAAGAGTAGTAGGTCGAGAGAGATGTTACCTGACCCTCCTCCTTGCACTTTGCTTCTTGCACTTTGGCATCTTAGTGCCAGGAGCAGCAAGAATGTTGCCACGGGAGAATCTGAACTAAGTACCAGGTGAAACAGAGTAAGGGAAGGAACTTCGTTCCTGAGGGAAAGAGCAGACGCCCGCACACACTGCCTTTGTGGACGATTGGGCAGATCTGGCTAGAGAAGAGACCGTTGGCTATAGCACCTGATGGTTGGAAGGCCGGGCTGGGCTTGGAGGCCTGCACAGAGGAGAGCTTTGAGAGACTGTAAGAAAGCGGCTGTCTGTTACAAGAAAACTGCAAAGAAATGCACAGTGGAGAGGGAAGCAGGATCAGAAGTCTTAATTGTCAGCACTATTGAAGAGTATGTTAGCGTTGTCTTCATAGAAAATTATGGGAAATAATGATATCCGAATTGAATAGCTAGATGGCAGTAACACGTATCATACTCAGGTATTAGAACACGATATAGGCAATTTTACGAGGAATGACCCTATCTAGAACAACTTGAATGTTGGAAATATTTTGAAGATAGAAGCATAGGTTATATATATATATATTTCTCTTTTTTTTTTTTTTTGCTCAGGGGTTACTCCTGGCTCTTCACTCAGGAATTACTCCTGGTGGTGCTCAGGGGACCATATGGGATCGGGATCGACCCGGGTTGGCCACGTGCAAGGCAAGCGCCCAACCCGCTGTGCTATCGCCCCAGTCCCAGGTTATATATATTTAAAGGATACATGCCCATAGAAATGCTATTATCTATAGCGATAGCACAGTGGGTAGAGCGTTTGCCTTGCAGCGCCGACCCAGGTTCTATCCCCGCATCCCATATGGTCCCGAGCGCCAGGAGTAAGTCCTGAGTGCAAAGCCAGGAGTAACCCCTGAGCATTGCCGGGTATGACCCAAAAAGCAATAAATAAATAAATAAATAAATAAATAAATAAATAAATAAATAAATAAATAAAAGAAATGCTATTATCTATTAGAAATGCTATTACCATTCACTTATTTGGGGGATACATGTTTTTAAGACTAAGGGTGATGGTTAAAAGGAATTTGTTTAATTAAAAAGCTGGTCTGACTGGATAAAGAAGCTTTAGTACATCTACATAATGGAATACTATGCAGCTGTTAGGAAAAATGAAGTTATAAAATTTGCCTATAAATGGATGGACATGGAGAAGATTATGTTGAGTGAAATTAGCCAGAAGAGAGAGACAGATACAGAATGGCTGCATTTATTTGCATAACATAAATATATATGTACATATTATGATACCAATATCCAAGTCAAGTGAAACATGATCAGGAGGTCTTGTCACAGGTGGAAATTATCATAAACGTGTGGGAGTCAAAGGCTAGGTAAGACAGAAAATGGAACAGTGTGCTAACAATTGTCGAGGGTACTAATACCAACCTAGAACTAAGCATTAAATACAGGCAAAAAGATACAGATGACAACCCTTTAATGTATGTTCTGTAATCCATAGTCTGGAAGGGAAGGAAAAGAGAAAGAGAGAGAAAGGGAAAGAAATAAAGAACCTGCCATGGAGCGGGGCTGGGGGGGGGAGAGGGAGGGAACAGGGGACGTTGGTGGTGGGAGATGGACACTGGTGGAGGGATGGGTGCTGGAACACTGTATGACCAAAACCTACATATGAACTTTTTAATTGTATATCTTTGAAATTGTAAAAAAATAAATAAATAAAAAGTATAAAAATAAATAAATATATAAAATTGAAAAAAACAAAAAAAATAAATCAGTGAACATGAAAAAAAATCTGGTCTGACTCCCAACATGTTAATGTGATTCTGAGGATAGGGACCATATTTTTATATGCCTTATATCTTTACTTTCATAGGGTTATATAATACAGCAGGTAAGGCACTTGCCTTGCAGGCAACTGTTAGGGGTTTGATATCTGGTACCCCAGGTGATCACCTGCCAAGAGTGATGCCTAAGCACAGAGTCAGGAGTAAGACTTGAGCACCTCTGAGTATGGCCCCGAACAAATAAAGGTTAACTGATTTTAAAATCCTATACTGGAGAGGGGCCAGAGCGATAGTTCGATGGATAAAGATGTTTGCCTTGCACACAACCAACCTGGCTTTGATCCCCAGGATCCCATTGGTCCCTGCAGGGATGATTCCACCAGGAGTGATTCCTGAGTACAGAGCCAGGAGTTACCCCTGAGCACCACTGGGTGTGGTCCCCTACACCCCCAAAAAAGAATCCTACACTGGAGAAAAAATAACAGCAGAGTCAGAATTACATTAGTGTGCCAGTGAATGTGTTTAAAAGATTGATTGCTTTTGCCTGTTTGAATCTATTTCATTTTAAAGACTTAAATTGTCATTTCAAGGTTCTGAATAGAAATAGTAATTCTTTATTATCATTGTACTTTAAAGACAAAATGAAGTGCATCCATCCATTTCAATCACTTTTCTTATCAGCCGTAACATTAATCTCATGTTTGTGTGTTTGCAGCTGACCCTGCTCCATACATCGACGGAATTCGCATTAACAGCCCTCACTACCTGACGAAGATCAAACTGACCACACCGGGGACGCATACATTTACATTAGTGGTATCTCAGTATGAAAAACAGAACACAATCCACTACACAGTCCGGGTGAGTAAACCGCAACCTTGAGTGGTCAGTCTTCCACAGTGGAGCCGTCTTCCCGAGTGGAGCCGTAAGAAGTTATACATTTTTATATATGTACTCAGCCGTATGTGACAACACCATTTTAAATGATCATGGTGCTTCCTGTAGAAAACGATGCTGTTGTTTTGACATAACAGTTTAGTTTTCAGATTCATATTTTAACACCCATTACCTCAGGGCTAAGTAATTAATTCAGTATCAGAGCAAGTGATAAATTTCCTAATACTTTCATTAGTTAAAAAAAACATTGAATTTAATAGGAAGGAATGGATGGCCAAGAAACTGCTATTTTCCGTAGCCGGGACACCATAGTGGGTTTGTTCTCTACACATTTGCCAGCTATCAGTAAAGAAGGTCAGCTGAAATATAATTTTGGCAATGAAACAGGACATTGGGGAGCTGCTTCCTTCTCTGCAGGCCAATGCCTGTTGATTTCTCCTGAGCCCGCGGTCAGCAGCAGAGAAGCCAAGGCTAGGTTCTAGCTCAGTAAACCTGCCTTGCTATCTATCACAGTGCTACAGATTTAAATATGCCAACGAGTATGTTAGTTTCCTGATGACTCTTCTGTGAGTGGTATTTCTCTGAGTGTGAGCCTTATCCTAGGGTTATCATATGTTTACTCTCCAGCCACTTCAGTATTTGTGTGAGTGAGCTTTATTGGCTCTTACTATTCTTTCTCTTCTATGACTGGTATTTGTATGAGTGAGTTTTATCCATATATTATTTTTACTGACTTTGGTATTTGTATGCGAGTGAGCTTATCTGTGTATCATTATTATTTTAAATCCAGGTGTATTCGGCATGCAGCTTTACTTTTTCTAAGATTCCGTCACCATATACCTTATCAAAACAGGTAAAAAAAATTTAATACTCAGGACCATAACCATCTCGGAATTTAGAACACCTTTTTGTTTTGTCTTTTTTATTCTTCACATTAAACAACTTTTTTTTAATGGAACTATTCTGGGACTTAACAGAAAATGTAAAAATAGCCTTCAATCTGAGTTGGAATAACTTGGTCTTCCATGAGCAGTGTTAAGTGCACCTTGGGAAGAGCCAGAGGGAGGACTTTGGGGGAAAGAACAGTTTGATGAAAAGCTGCTCTGGGTTACACCGTGGGTGTCCAAGTGTCACTAGAGGGCTCTGGGTTACACCGTGTCTGTCAGTTGAGGGCTCTGGGTTACACAGTGAGTGTCTGAGTGTCAGTAGAGGGCTCTGGGTTACACCGTGAGTGTCTGAGTGTCAGTAGAGGGCTCTGGGTTACACCGTGAGTGTCTGAGTGTCAGTAGAGGGCTCTGGGTTACACCGTGAGTGTCTGGAGTGTCAGTAGAGGGCTCTGGGTTACACCGTGAGTGTCTGAGTGTCAGTAGAGGGCTCTGGGTTACACCGTGAGTGTCTGAGTGTCAGTAGAGGGCTCTGGGTTACACCGTGAGTGTCTGAGTGTCAGTAGAGGGCTCTGGGTTACACCGTGAGTGTCTGAGTGTCAGTAGAGGGGCTCTGGGTTACACCATGAGTGTCTGAGTGTCAGTAGAGGGCTCTGGGTTACACCGTGAGTGTCTGAGTGTCAGTAGAGGCTCTGGGTTACATCTCGAGTGTCTGACAGTTAAGGATATACACAGATTAGAGAGAGAAGGTGGAGGGCAAGGGAATTGCTTTGCTTTCTTTTAAGTTGCAGATGGGGTTTTGTTTTTAAAGTTGAGTTGAAGAATGTGAAACTATAATATAAATTTAATAGAAACTAAACTTAACTTTTTGTTTTGTTAGATTAATGGAAAGTGGAGTGGTCATAGTGCTGGAGGATGTGGAAATTTCCAGGAGACCCACAAAAATAATCCCATCTACCAATTCCACATAGAAAAGACTGGGCCATTACTGATCGAGCTAAGAGGACCAAGGTGTGTGATGAATAAGCTACAGTAATTGTCCGGGCCAGGAAAGATGCTGGGGTAGAGCACTTTGACCTCCCTGTAAGGGCCCAAGCCTCTGTAATAAAACAGATCTGTGTTCCTATGGACACTTGGCGTAGAGCAGATGGTATTGTGGGGGACTTAGAATTGTCTCTCCACCATTAAAACGGTGCTGGGATCATTAAGCATCCAAGGACCTGGAAGGTAATTACACCTCTGTCGTGACACCAAATCAAAAATGAATTCTGGGTGAATTACTAATAAATTAGGATAACTAAATAACCTTAAAATAAGGAAAGAGCTTAAGAAATAAAGAACACATAAAAAATAATTGTAAATCATGTGGGTCAGTAAGAAAAGTTTTGTGGTTTTAAAAAAGTAAAAAAAAATACAGTCCAAATGGTTATTATAAGAACCACAAATTTGAAGCCACAAATAAACCTCATCCAAATATTCTTTAGTGGCATTAAGATGATAAAATGTCACATGACAAAGTAAATGACAGAACACTCTTAAAGCAGTGCCGAGCAACAAACGACACAGCAGTGTACGCTGCTCGAGTCTGCACGTGAACTTGAAACCTACAGAGCTATTGTGCATTGTGTGAGCGTGCTCACGGAGGCTGCTAGCTGGCCTGCGAACACTACATACAGAGCATTTCATTATTCAGGCTTAGTTCTGGGGAGACAGGAGTTCTCAGAAAGGAATTCTGAAGGCTCAGAGGGTTTTTTGTTTTCATTTTTTAAATCTTGGTGGAAAGGTGCCTAATTGTTCACCTTGTTAAGTGGACATGGTTAAGCGATGTAACATCTTTACCAGTTTAACAGGTAAAACAGGGTGTCTGCCACGGAGCCTTTGTATTTAACTTACCAGCAGATTGTGAATGCAAAACCAGCTGACTTATATTTTCCCTTTGGCCTGTGTATGTCTTTCGCCCATTTCTCTCTGAATCAGTGTTTTGCCGTTTTGGTGCTGTTTCTTCTGTTTGGGATTTGCCAGCAGTGCTCCAGGAGCCTGGTGGCTGCCACAGACAACTCAGCAGACCAGGTTGGCGCCTCAGCGCCGGAACAGGCTGCAGGGAAGGAAGCGCAGGACCAGTGGTGGTGCTGGGGCCGGCAGGCAGGCGCTCGTGCAGCTCCAGGCCACACACGCTGAGTCCGCGGCTCTGAGCACTGAGCGCTCGGCCGGCCCCAGTCGGGGTTCCCCAGCGTAAGCACCAATAAGGACAGCATAGAAATATGGGATGCTGGGGATCAAACCCTGGCCAGCATGGGCCGGCTACGCGTGCAATTTCTTAATCTATTTCTTCTCTATTGCTTGCTATTTGGGTCATACCCGGCAATGCTCAGGGGTGACTCCTGGCTCTGCACTCAGAAATTACTCCTGGCGGTGCTCAGAGGACCATATAGGATGCTGGGGATCAAACCCAGGTTGGCCACATGCCCTCCCCACTGTACTATTGCTCTGGCCCCACGGCACTTGGTTTAATAATACTTTTGCACTAAAGTATACTTTTAAATCATATCTCGGAACCCTTAAGAGCAGCAGTGATTCTGGGTGTTTTTGTTGTTTTCTCCTGGTAGGCAATACAGTGTTGGATTTGAGATTGTAACCGTTTCTGTGGCGGGAGACCCCCGCCCCCATGGCTTTCAGAGGAAGTCTAGTGGCGACTACAGGTAATGTGGGCAATTCCACTGCATCTAATTCCTGCTTTCCTGTGGCATTGTCTGTAAACCTTGTCCTCATTCTCCCTGAATACAGGTGTGGGTTCTGTTACCTGGAATTAGAGACTATACCTGCTGGAATCTACAATATCATTCCCAGTACTTTTTTGCCTAAACAAGAAGGGCCTTTTTTTCTTGGACTTTAATAGTATTATTCCCATCAAGACAACGCAGCTTCAGTGATGGAGAAAGGTTAGCACTGACCGGATTTTATGCTCACCAAGTGTCAGCTCTTCAGATGAGGGCTGAACTAAACGCAGCAAGAGAACTAGAGCTCTGAAAACTGACCGTGGGAGTCTGGAGCTCACGTCAGGGTGATGCGTGAGAATTGCTCCTCGACAGAATTACTCTAAGTCATGCAAGAGTGCCATGTACATGGCTTTGTATATATGGGGTTGGTTTGACTTAGGGGCCTCACTGTATAAAAAAAGTATAGATGATTAAGGACTGGACTCGGTCAACACTGTGAGATGTACCTGCTGAGAGGGACGGAGGCCCCCTTAGGAGACTGAAGAGGACAGACTGTCTGCAGTGAGCATTAGGCTGGCGTAACAGTCCCAAGTCGACTGTCTGCTGGGCAGAAAGCATGCTGTCTGTCGGACCTGCCTGTACCATCTTCTCCTGTACATCCTGGGCAACCAGTTACCAAATGAATCATTTTACCCTGACACTTAACTGTGCATTATTTATGATTTTAAATGTTTAATGTTGTCCGGGTGTTTTGAAAGAATAAATCTTTAAGAAATAATAATGTAGTACGAAGATGCTCAAGAACGCAGAGCTGAAATTAGCACCTGTCTCCCATCCACGTCAAGGAAATTAAGATATATTCACTATTGCAGTTTTTCCTAGGGTTAGTGAAAGTAGTCATCTGCAACATTGAAGACACCACAGTTTAGTCATTTTAATTGCTCTGCCATGCTGTATGTTTGAAGAAAATACACGTGAGAAATATATAGTAATTGGGGTTGTATTCAGAAGAATCGTCAAGCTATGACCTGTGCCAGTTTCCAGTTTGTATCAGAACCCGACAGAGCAAATGATGCCCCAGACTTTAAAGACCAGAAAATAAGTGGGAATTTTTCAGTGTCTCTACTTTTCATTGTTAAACTTTTTTTTATTTCTACTACCTTTAATTGAAATGTTTATACTTTAATGGAAATTTCATCATTTAACAGAGAAACTGATTATTAAAGGACTTTCATCTTTTGTGTTCTGCTGGAAATAACTCATTTACATGAAAATTTACATTTCAACAAAAATTTGGGGGATGGTGATAGCTGTTAGCGAGATCTGAGATTCACTTTAGTGCACATTTAGCACTTGTGACTTTAGTGTATTAATTTAGGTGTTTTAGTTTCCAGTAGCTCGTCAGAGAAAAGAATATAAAGCACTAAGAGGTAAATTAAGTCTTATAAACATTATTATATAAGAAGCAAAATCAGCCTAATTCATGTCTCAAAATTGTGATGGAGACCTATCTGTGTCAACAGTCACAACACCCAGTGCTGACAGAGCTCCACAGGAAATAAGAGAAAGCTCATTCCGGTGGGGCCAGTAGAGAAAGGTGCTTCTTGGCCATGAAGAATGCACCTTAGAATCATCTGGGGAACTTTTTTTAAAAAGTTCAATTCCCAAGTGTACCCCCAGATCATTTTAAGCCTGTAGGGAACGGGAAGGATGTAAGCTTCCAGGGTGAATCCCATGTGCAGATGTTGAAAACAGCTTCCCTTCCCCAGCTTTTGTAAGTAAAATGGCCCTGCCTTTATGTCTCTAAGACTCTGTTGTTTGGCTTCAGTACAGCAAAAGTGGAAATTTAATTCAAACCTTGATAACAGGGCCTGAAATGATTAGTATCCAACATTTTTATTGACAGTAACAACAGCTGACTGACTACTGTGTTCCATGCTCTTCCTCATGGCAAGAAGATTGCCTGAGAGATTCTGGTAACATCAGGATTTGTCTGAAATCACAGAAAAGTTAAGACATTTTCTTAAGCCATTTTTATTACACTCAAGGTCTTAAGACAAGTACAAAATAACCATGTGATTAGAATACATGTCTCAGTCATTAAAAAAGGGGCGTACACTACAGTATGACGAAATTCACAATGACTTCCACATACAGAATTTAACCAACAACTGGAACTGGGGGTTGCTCTCTTCTTTTAGAAATGCTAACACCCCCAAAAAAACGGAACAATACTGAGCTCTAAGCATGTGTAACATTGGAAACAGTAAAGAAAAGCAGCCTTAGCTCTACTATCAGCATAACATTGCCTCTGTTCGGCAGCCCTGCCAATACATGCCTACTCCCCTTCCTAGCTTTAAGGTACAACTCATCTCTAAGAAATACGGTGCAGCATAACCCTTAAGTAACGTCCTTTACATAAAAAAGTGACGCCTACAGAGAGCGACGCCTTGTAGACCTAGACAGAACAGCAACCGTTCTTCACATGCACTTCTCTTAGTCGCCTGGGCTAGCAGGATAGGGTTTACCCTATGTAAGTGTCCGCTGCCCTTGTCCCCCCACCCCCGTTCCCCCACTGGCATTCGTCCTTCCCATCCCCAAAGTGCAGTTCATGGAAACCTAGAAAACGCCTTTAATGAGGGTCTCAGCATACCTTTTTAAAGAAGCCCCTTGGAACAAGGAGAGCTTTTCATCTCAATCCCTTGGGGTATGTAAGGGAGCCACATCCCAGATTCCCAAAGGAGGTGAGGGGCGGGAGAAGGGGGAAGAGAAGCAAGCTGCTGGCTCCAGTCGGCCTTAGTGTCCCAGCCCCTTTGCTGCCCGGGTTCTTGGCGTCAGAGCTAGTTATTGCTTCCATACTTCGTGACAGGGCTCTGAACCCAGGGGCCGCTTGCCAGTGGCACCTCTGCCCTGGCAGAGCAACCAGCGCACCAGCTCTTAACCCGGGAGAAAAATCCTCAGCCCTCACCGAAACTCTGCTAGAGCAGTGGCGAGTCAACGCTTACGATTTGGCATACGTTAAATGATTATTGGCACAATGTTCTCCACAGTCTCGTGTATAAACAGCGTGCGCACTCGGCCTGGCGGGGCAGCCGATCTGCACCGGTCTCTGCCCTTGGCGCTCTGCAGGGAGAGCTGCTTCATCCGCTTCTCCAAGGCCTGGCCCTCAGGGGGGAGCAGTTGCTGCTTTGGCTCTTGCCTCCGTCACTGCGGCCGCTGAGCCCCGGTTGTTGTTGGCTTTGTCGCTCTTTTTTATTCTCTGCCCCTTCTGCCCGGTCTCCTAGGGACACAGAAAGATGCCTGAGCCCTAGTTCCCAGCCTCGGCTCCCCACAGGCACAGACTTGCTTCTCCTTGGGGGGGGAAACCACCTCCCCACCGACACCCACACCCCGAAGCGCGCTCCCGAGAAGGTGCCGGTCAGGCCACGGCAGCCGGAAACCTTCCGGTCACCCACTCGGACTCAGCCCTCCCGGACACCCAGGGCGACACGCACCTCGCTCCACCTCACACTCCGGGGAGGAGGCCCCACTGCATTCGCTGCGGGGTCCCAGCACGGGGAACATCATGCCGAACTCGGACAGGGACACGGGGCTGGGCAGGTCCAGGCTGCCCGGCCGGACAGCTGTGGGGAACTGCTCTGGTATCTCCGAGGGGCTCGTGGGTCCTGAACTGAAGCTGGACACGGACTGGGTTTCCGAGTCATCTTCGGACACGAAGTTGCTGCAGGCGTCATCCTCAAAAGCCTCGGAGGCCACTGGGGAGAGAGGGAAGCCCACTCAGCCGGCCCTCATGGGGCCTGACCAAAGAACTGGAATCCCCACCCCTGCCTGCAGGACCAGAAGGCCACAGCCAGAGCCCCAGCGATGCCTGTCCCCGCCACAGCTCTCGAGCCCTGCCCTCAGACCTGGTGTCGCCAGACACTGCCCATAAAGCTGACCAATGAGCCAAATTCAGAGGCTTTTCTCCAGCATGGCCCCTAGGCAGGGTCGCAAATGGAACCAGAACCTCCCAAACAAAGCCAGCACATAGGGCACTCTTGCACAGCAGATTCTAGAAGCTTCTAAAACATTGCATAGAATGCCAACTGGGGCCCCTTTTCTTCCCAGTCATTTCTGATCCCCAGGGGGCCATGCAGAGCCTACCCACAGCACCCAAGTTCTGTGTTTCTCTCTATAGCGGGACACAAATGAAAGTGCCTGGTACACCAGTGATGCTCAGACCTGATTCCTTTACCATGGCCGGAAAGAAACCCTATTTGACACTGAATTCCTAAGGCACTGCTTAGGACCAAAAACCCACATGAATTTCTACTTCACACAAAAGGAAGAGGGAACGAAGCTGCAAGGACAGTACCAGATGGGCGGGTTTTGTCTTACTTGGGGGGCTGGGGGGGGGTCCTGAGTGTTCAGGAGGCCTGGGGACCCTCCTAGCAATTCCTAGGCAACTGCGCGGCTGCTTGCAAGACAAGTAGCCCTTGGGGCAGAGTGATCGTACAGCGGGAAGGGTGCTTGCCTTGCACTCAGCCAAACCAGGATCCCTGGCATCCCATACGGTCCCCTAAGTACCACCAGGAGTAATTCCTGCAGATTCAGAAGTAACTTCTGAGCATTGCCAGACATGCCCCTCCCAAAAAAAGACAAGTAACCCCTGTGCTGACTCTGGGGAGGCGAGGTGTTCCTGATTAACCAAAGAGAAGCAGGAGAGAGTACGGCCATTTTCCCAGGCCTGGGGTGTGCTGGGAAACTGGTCCCGGGTGTGAGTCCAGCGAGACCCACCATTTGCAGGCATGGCTGTGTGATTCCACTGAGACCTCAGGACCATTCTGCTCAGTTATCGTACATGACACTTGTGTCCCATCTCAGGGAAAGCAACAAAGAGAGAGCATAAACCCTTGACTATGCCGCTGATCTTCAGGATGGTCCAGCTGGGATTTGAATCAAACCCAATTCCAAAGCCCTGATACCCTGAGATCTTTTCTTCCGGGACTTCTCAGAGCCGTGAATGTGAAGGTGCATCACTTGCCCAGTGTCTTGAACTGTGGTCCCTGGCTTCAGGAAGTAGAGCCCACAGCCCCCAAAGACGAAGCCACCAGACACAGTCCCCCCAGACAAGCCCCATGGACACCTTTCTGTGGTGACAAGTCCAGCCCTGCAAGCAGATGACGTGAGCTACCTCACCTCCCTGTGGGCACACGGCCACCAACTCACCAGAAACTGCATCCGGCTCAGGCTTGCCTAAGGACAGACCCTCCACGGCCAAGCTGCCCTCTGCCCCGACGCCGCAGCCCCGAGGCCCCATGGCACTGGAGCGCCGTCGCTCATGGATCTCGTCCGAGATCATCTCCAGGTTCTTGAGGGCCGTCTTGTACTCGCCTTTCGCCAGGGCCAGTTTGGCCTGCAGCTCGGTCCACACTTTTCTTCAGTTGCTGGCCGAGAGAAGGACGGGAGGCAGGTCAGTGAGGGCCGTCCCCCACAGAGAGAAAAACCACAGGAGTGTCGAGCACCCAGAGTACATGTGACAGTCCCCTGGACAGTGTCTCTCCCACCAAGGCTGCTCCAGAAGCCCTGGACGGCTGGTGAAACACAGGTGATGGGGGTTGACAGCAACGGGGGAACCGGAAGGTGGCACTTCGGAGTCCCCAAGTGGTGTGGCCTCAACAGATTCCAGAAGTACCCTGAGCCCCGCTAATCCCCATGAGATACAGAAAGTGATGATCTAAGAGCCACAGAATTCTGTGGTCAGGGCCAGAGCCACAACAGGACAGACACAGTGTGGACTGTGCTCTATGACTACAAATGATTCATATTCATATTCTCGCTCTCCTTCCCTGACCCCAAACCCAAAAAACCTATTAGAGAAAAATAGGGTTCTGGTATCAATTCACCAGCCACAAAGCCCAGGGCCACACACGTACCTCCAGCTGCACATAGTACTTTGCCTTGAGTTCAAAATAAGGCCTGGAAAGACAGAAAGGAAAAGCATCAGAGCCAGAGAATTCAGGGGCCACAGCAAAGTCCACAGCATGGGAGGGAGGAAGGGAGGGAGGGAGGGAGGGAGCTGACCTGGCCCCTTCCATGGCTGAATCAACACAACAAGACCCCAGTGTGCCCAACTACAGGGTGGACTCGGAGTCCCCGAGCGGACTTCATGTCAAAGGACACGAAACCGGGGCCGGGAAGATAGTACAGTAGGCAGGGCGTTTGCCTTGCACATGTCTTTCTCCCAGGTGATTTATCTCTAGAGCACCCCCACTCCCAGCCTCGCCAGCCTCTGGAGGGTCCTTAGGTCTTCCGACTTAGGGAGAAGACGGAACGGAGCAGTACAGAAGCAGGAGCCCAGACTCACTTGGATTTGCTGATGGCGCCGCTTGAGTTTCTTCTCCAGCTGCCGCATGCGGCCCATGGCTGCGTTGTATCTGGCCGTCTCCTTGTGCACCAGCTCGCTCCGTGTCTTGGTCTGCTCAGCCTCCATGACCTTTAAGCGACAGCAGAGGTCAGCACAGCCCAGTTGAGACCTGTCCCTTTGCCAAGGTGTGACTTATGTCATCGACAAAGATTCTCTGAGATTATTAGTGACCAAAGGTTGAACGAACTGTTGCCTGTTGAATCCCATTACTTGTCCCTGTTAATCTAGTCTGGAAGAATCAGCTAAGCAGAAATCACCAAATGACAAAGACTAGGAAAGAGCACGAGGTCGGCTAACTGTTGACGAATGAGCTGAGAACATGAAACTGAGTAAAGATAGCCTCTTCAAGAAGTGGAAAACTGGATAATCATGTGTAAAAATATATAAATATGGATATTTATATGTAAACTATGGATATTTTACACCTAATATATAAGCCAATTCAAAGTGGATCAAACACCTTGAGATCAGACCAGAATCTATAAGAATGTTCCAAGGTTTGACCCTTAAAGGGGTTCGCACTGACACAATGCCGCTGGCAAAGGCAACAGAATGAAAAAATAAGCATATAGACACATCAAATTAAGGAGCTCCTGAATGGCAAAAGAAATATGGACTAAAACTAAAAGACCGCCAACTGAATGGGAAGGAAATATTCACACTCAGCGCATCAGATAAGGGCTTGATATCCAGGATATAAAGTACTCACAGAGATGAAGAAAATAAATCTCAAAACCCTATTAAAAAGTGGGGAGAGGAAATGAACAGCCACTTCTCAGAGGAACACGGGCAGTTGGCCGATAGGCATAAAAATAAAAATGTCATCATCACTCTTCATTAGGTAAATCCAAATAAAGACCACAATATCACCAAGATATATCAAAAAATGCTGGGAACACTATATGTCGGCAGGGGATGTGGTGAAAAGGAACTCCGTCTACTGCTGGTGGGGATGGTGCCTGGCTCAATCTTTATGGAAAACAGTCCGAGAGTTTCTCAACAAACAAAAAATTTGAGCTGCCATGTGACCCAGCAATTTCACTTCTGGGTATCTACCCGCAGGACATGAGAACATTCACTGAAAGGACATACACGCATTATTCAGTGCAGCACGTGGCACAATAGAGTCAACCCAGGTGTCCAATGACAGCTGCGTGGACCATTCGGATATTTTCCAAGCGGGCAGAAGGCCACACATGGTGTCCTGCACCTCCCTCGAGGCCCATGCCTGGTATGCACAGTATTTCCTGCACTGTCCAAGAAGGGGGTCTGGGGATGCCCGTCTCCTTGACCTACCCTCATCACCCCTTGGGGACTGGGTCCTGGGAAACAGTGGGGAAAGGAGACCTCTTCTGTGCTTTCTGGATTTCTCCGAGATGCTTTCTTTTTTATTTTAAATATTATATTATAGCACCGTGAAATATACAATTACAAAGGTGTTCATTCATGTTTGGGTTTCGGTCATACAGTGTTCCAGCACCCATCCCTACATCAGTGCCCATTTCCCACCACCAATGTCCCCAATTCCCTCCCCCTCCCTAGCCTGCCTCTATGGCAGATTCTTGATCTCCTATCCTCTCCCCTCCCCTCTTCTCCCTCCCCTTCCTCTCCTCTTCCTTTCTCTCTCTCTCTCTCTCTCTCTCTCTCTCTCTCTCTCTCTCTCTCTCTCTCTCTCTCTCTCTCCCTCCCTTCTCTTATACCTTGTGGGTTGCAATACATACATTTAGAGGTTTTTGTGTGTATCCCTTTGACTATATTCAATGCTCAGTTCTAGGCTGGTATTATCATTTTGTGATTATTAGCATACTGTTTCCTTCTCTGTCTTAGCTAACCTCTGACTCCCACATGTTTGTGGTAGATTCCACTTATTGACAAGACCTCTTCATCCATGGATAAGGATATCGTTATCATACTATGTACTATATTATATATACATACATGTGTGTGTGTGTGTGTATATATATACATATATATATATATATATAATTACAGACCTCCATGTTCCTGGGCAGCAGGTCCGGGCTTTCTGAGACAGGTCTTGGAGATGTCGGGGCCGCGGGGGGGGGGACGGAAGGATTTTATGTCATGCAAATAAATGCAGTCATTCAATTATGTCTTTTCCCTTCTGGCTAATTTCACTCAACATGATCCTCTCCATGTCCATCCATTTATAGGCAAATTTCATGACTTCATTTTTCCTAACAGCTGTATAGTATTCCACTGTGTAGATGTACCAAAGTTTCTTTATCCAGTCATCAGTTCTTGGGCACTCTGGTTGTTTCCAGATTCTGGCTATTGTGAATAGTGCTGCTATGAAAATAAAAGTGCGGATGGTGTTTCCACTGTGTTTTTGGCCTTCCAGGGTATATTCCCAGGAGTGGTATGGCTGGGTCAAGCGGGAGCTCAATTTCTAGTCTTTGGAGGAATGTCCATATTGTTTTCCAAAATAGCTGTACCAGTTGACATTCCCACCAGCAATGGATGAGAGTCCCTTTCTCCCCGCACCCGAGATGCTTTCTTAGACTCTCACTTGGACTCCCAGTTGGGACCACACTGGCAGGCCTGCTGGAGGGAATTTCTATTGTTCTTTTACTATCTAGCTACTGCTGGGCCTGTTGGTGTCCACTTTCCGGTTGGGTTCCTCCAGCCCTTCAGGGGGGCATCATGTCCACTAGGGGCGAGAAGCCTTGCAAAGCAGGAAGAAGTCAAGGCAGGACCAGGCCAAGGTTGGTGGAGCTGGGAGTTACAGCGTCAGGCTTTCTATTTAAGGAAGGACAAAGCTGCCTGTTAAGCAGCAGCATCCATGCCATGACAGGGGCCACTGACAGGTGACACTGGGGAAGGAGAGGCTGCTGGCAGGGATGCCGGTGTTTCTGTTCCAGCCTGACGGAGCCCCTCCCTCTGCAGGTGACCCACCTAGCCTGCAGGAATGGGAGGCTTCCAGAACATTCTATGCACCTCCAGCAAAACCCGGGAGTTAGGTAGAGGCAACAAGTACAGTCGAACCAGCAGCTGAGCCAGCACTGCTGCTTCCAGGGCGCCAGTGGCCAGAGTGCAAGACAGGGGGTGTGAGAGGTGGGAGAGAGGCTGGCCAAGAGCCCAGTAACACAAGCCCAAGAGCACAGCAGTGAGAGACCCACAGGGCCCATGCCCTACTCCCATGCTGACTCCCCCAATCCCAGCCTAGTCCTGAAGTCCAGATCTGGAAATCTCTGATCTCTCCTAGTACAGTAAAATTCTGATCTCTCCTAGTACAGTGAAATTGTCTCCCTTACCCCATGAATGACACTCATGGGGAGCCCCCCCCCCACACCCCTATCCCAAGACTCAGTGGAGGCGCTATGCTCCCACTTCAACGCTCAAGTCAGTGGGATGAGCCTGGGCAACCTGCCCGCCCGGGCAAGTCTGTACCAAACCTGCCTCAGTGCATGGGCAGGAGCAGAGTTCCCAGTAGCCCGTTTGGAGGCGCCCCCCACCCCAGCATACACAGAGACTTGCAGCCCCCAGCCCAGCCCTGAGCCCGGGGGCTACTCACTCGCTGTGTGGCGTGGTTTAGCATCTCCTGCCAGGCCGAGTCAAACTGCCGCTTGTCGTCCTCCCAGCAGCCGCTGCTCGCCAGCGAGATGGTCTCCTTGGCAGCCGGAGCACCTCGGTGGCCCTCTGGAAGTCCTGGGTAGCTTTCTGTGCTTCCAGCTGGGCCTAGAGAAGAGGAGGCCTCATGAGGGGCTGGGAGAAAGCAGGGGGCCCTTGGGGATCCCTCGCTGACACCCTATTCTGGGAAGAAATGCCCCCGGCCCTTGCCAGGAACAGGCAGCTGGCTGACAAACAGGCAATTTCCCCTCGGGGGCCCTGCAGCCAGGTGCACACAGTGGTCAGAGTGGGCAGCTGAGCCCCTCTCGTGACAGGCATAGGGAGACCTGTTCACAGATGGCACAAGCGTCCCCAGTGTTGTCCCTGCCCAGACCCGTGGCCCAACTGACAGCGGCGTGAGCGTGACCTCGGTGGGGACACAGCCCCGGGAAGGTGTCCGTGGGCTGCAACACTGGAGGGCCACAGGACAGGGTCCCCACTGCTGGGTCAGCAAGTCCCAACAGTCCCCTCAACCCCCTGCCCAGCCCAATTCCCACTTGCCCCACACCAGCCCTGGTGCAGGACAGAGCTGTGACCATGACCCCAGAGTCCTCCAGGGGATACTAGCCCGCATGCTACAGAGTGAGAGTCTATCCCAACAAAGTGACACGCCCCATTGTTCGTGACGCAGCACCAAGAATGATCGTGGGCCATCTCAGAAGTGACCCTGACACTGATCGGAGGTGAAAGGGAGTTTTGGCTATCTGAGGTTAACTCCATTAAAATCACTTTCACTTCTTTTTCCCTCTGGCCCTGTGCGACTCCAAGCAAGCTTTCAATTACCCAGTGGGTCTGCCCCCAGCCATGAGACAGCAGACAGGTGCAGCCCCCAACCCCGTGGCCCATGATAGTCACAAACCCTCTGGGACAGCCACTGTAGCTAAACCAACACCCCCCACACACACCAGCCGCTGCTCCTCCCTCAAAGGTCAGTTGGGGGATACCCAACAGGGCAGCCCACAGGGGCCTCAGGAGGAACAGACACACTCCAACAACACCCGAGAGGCGGATCACATGACCCAGAGAAAGGGCTTCCCCTTGGGAACCGCAGGCTGCTGACACTTTAAGATGGTTAGTATCAATGGAAGAGCAGACTCAGACATGGGGCCCACAGTCTTCAGGGCAAGAATGGCTCTGTGACCCCAGGGTGCCAGCCCCCTCATTCAAAGAACTCACTATCAACCAGCTGGCCACTGACAACCAGATCAGGGGGCTGAAACAGGTAGTGAGTGGACAGTTCCATGAAACACTGGAGGGAGGGAGTCTAGGAGGACTTCTTGGAAGAAGCTCCTCAACAGAGTCAGGAGAGGGAAAGAGCTAAGAACTGGAGTTGATGGGGCTGGGAAGAAAGTGTTGGAAAACATACCCTGTAGGAGATTTGACAAGAACTAGGGTCAAAGCTTTAAGAAAAAAAAATTCAGAGGTGCAGCCTTGAAGGAAGGTTTCAGAGCGGCCGAGAGACCTGTTTCTGGGTGGCGTGCAGCCCTGAGGCTCCGCAGCATGGTGTGGACGGAAGGACACCCTTTACAGAGCTGCTCAGTCCACTGAGCAGTAACAGGAAGTCACATGTGCTCTATAATCTCTTCCAACCCTGAGCCCGCAGGCCCGCCTGGCTCCCCCACGGCAATACGGAGTTCACTCATGGGACCTTCTGTCCACCCAGAGGAGCTGAAGGAGAGAGGGGACAGCTGTCCCCTCAGAGCTGCCCCTCAAGCAAGACTGCTCAGAAGTTTCAAGCAATGCTAGCCGGCAATAGTTACCCCCAGGATGCAAACCATTCCCCAGACCGGACAAAGACTGTGCACTGGGAACATTTAAAGGCAAACTTCCTGCCCCAGACATGCCTGCTCGGCATATAAGCCTTTCCTTTCCCGAAGTCATCTCGTGACTTTTCGGAACAGGTTCTCGGGCCAAGTTCCTGAGCTCTCTCTCCTGGGTTCAAACACGTTTCCCTGATGCTACTAATAGGAGGGTTGTGTCAATACTGAATGCACAGGAATTATCTTTGCATCCCAGATCCATCCATCCTTCCATCCATCATCCATCTGCTTCCTCAAAGAAAACATCTCTACATGTTTTCTATCTCCTTCTTTCCTAGAAGAAGATCCTTTATGCCTTAGGAGATACACGGTTCCCATTAAGGACTCATCTTCCCAGCCTCCACCATGGCAAGTACTCAAGTGACTAAGCTCAGCTGTAAGCAGATAAATACTGAGTGAAATTCACAGTCAAGGTCCTTTGTCTTTCCAACTATAATAGTGATGCAATGGCTGGTGCTTCAGCAGCCATTGTGGATCAGGAGATAATTCTCTAAGAATGGAGAAATGATAAGTTAGTTTCTTGCTCTGAACTATCAACCTCCCAACATTTTATAAAATAAAATTAAGTCTTGTGTCTTAATCAACATTACTTGAGGATGGGGATTATACACAGCACAACCTTGACTTAAATAACTAAAATGTTTTCTTCTCAAAGACTGGACTGTATTTCTTCAAATCTGATAGCATGCCAGTATAGACAGATCCTGATTCTAAGCACAGGGTCACCTTTGAAAATCTCACCCAGTTAAAAGCTCTGTGGGCTCCAGTATCTCTACCCTTCTGGCTCTGGTCTCATTTTACTCCTAAATTTCAGAACCTTTCTCTTAAAACTCATCTTTGTAAGGTATTTCAGGAGCCAAGTAAGGCACCCCAGAGCCAGCCTGGCCAATGATTCTCACCCACTTGTGAAAGAAGCCTAGGAAGTCTTTGGGGAAACCCCACACTGCTTTCCCTTCAGCTCTCAGCCAGGCCCAGGATGAGGCATTCCTTGGCAAGGGGCCCCACCCGCAGGCAGGGGCTCGCTCACAAACCCGCCTTTAGTCAGACCTGTGGAGGCCCTGGCTCAGCGGCACCTGAGCAGAACCATCCATGAGCGCTTGGCCTACCGGCTCGGAGCTGTAGGATACGGCCCTAGGGGAAGCTCAAGTGTTTCCATGACTCAGCGGCACCTGGCGGCTTTCCTGGAAACAGCTTGGATCGGAAGGCGATTCGTGAATGAACCCGGTCGGTGACCTTTGGCAGCCCAGCAGGGTCTGCGCACAGGGCTCGGAAATGCCTGCGTGTTCCCCAGTGTCACGCACAGAGGCCCAGAGGCCAGGCGCCACTGTCCAGGCTGCACTGACCACCCTCTGACCCAGCCACCAGTCCAGCCCATCGTGGGCCACAGGAAGGAACAAGAGCATCCGGTGTTTGCGGTGGTTACATTCAAAGGTCAAGGAAGTTTACTGACTGCTGAGAGCAAGCCCTTCCTGCCCATTCCCAGTGAGGACCCAGGGAAACAAGGCAACTAGCTGGATGCCAAACAGCTGTCTCGTGGCCCACTGGCCAGCGCCAGGAGTTCAAAGCCTCTGACCCATCCACCTCTCCCCGGACTATTTCTGCCCTATTCCAGGCAGTCTGCCTAGTCAGGAATGCTGGCAAGGATGAGGCGATAGGACAGCAGAGCAGAGCCGGGGGGCTGAGGGCAAGCGGGGGCTGCTGTGTGCTGCTCTCTCAGCCAGGTGGCCTTCACACAGCTGCTCTGGTCGGAAGTGCCGATGGGACGGGGCTGGGTCATGAAGCTGCCGGAGCTGCTCCAAGTCAGAGAGAGCGCCCAGGGCACAGGGTTCGCTCTCACAC